>JAODVM010268686.1:0-12400 GCA_025400095.1 Phenganax marumi | reverse complement strand
AATTTGTTCGCTTACAACAATATGCTTTCAAAATACCAAATAATGAAAACAAAATAGCAATAATGGACAAATCACGCGGCCCATTGTGGGAGACGCGGGCGGTGGACGGGAAACTAAAGTCTAATTTGGTGTGGCCTTAATAAGAATACTTACAAGGCAGAATAGAACTTCGATTCTTGTTGGCATTGTAAGTCTTCTTGCCCTCCTCTGTGTTTGTTTTGATGTAAGTATATTTATCGAGAACCTGGAATGAGCAATAGAAATTCATAATGGTATGAATTAGCTACTTCCCTGAAAATTTGTTTCAAGCGTTCTTATAGCTTTTTGTATTCGTCGAAGGTTAAATACTGGGAAGCGAAAGCTCGTAATAAAATACTTTTTAGTCAGAGAGCGCATTCACTTCCATTTCAATACTGGTCCTATTCTCGGGATTATATACTATTAAAGTAAACAGTATGGAGTTTGCTAGAGACACCTATAGCTGGTACACGAGTTCATATCGAAATGTACAGAACATGAAAAGCCGCAGCTAATAACAGCAAAGTCTTATTCTAGCAATTCCATTATGAAAAAACATCATGTTAACAAATTGCTAGCGAAATTAAAATTGTACGACGCGAGGTCGACGACGCGCCCGATAAGAACCTGATTAAACTACACAAACCTTTAAAAACAAAAGTAAAAGTATTAAAAGATCAGTTTGGCTGCTCTAGCAGTGTACATTAGGGAACTCACATATAAGAACTTTTCTGTACGGATTCGCAATATATACTGCAATGATGCGACTGTGTTGCCAGAGCTTGTAATACTTTCACGTTACAGTCGTTATTGTAGCATCATAAAATGTCACTTCATTCAGAAAAATTACTTTCAACATACGATAGTTACACTAACGATGACAGTCGTGTATTCAAACGTTGAGTGTAGAATTATAAGCTCGCTGTTGAACGAACAAGCCTCGTTGTTCAATGCTTAGTTTATTCATGGTATATTTTGACTCGGACGATTTTGGATTATTTGAGACCACAATTTGGTTGGTTGTCTTGTGGTTATAATAGTAATAATACAGCCCACTGTTTGAGAAGTCGCAGAATGAATTCGGTAATAGCCTGTGATTATTTTCTTGTCGTAGTAAAGTTAGTGTTCATAAGGCACGCACTTTGAGAGATTCACAAAAAATTCAAAGCAACAAAATTAACCTGTTGAGTGGCATTGTGCCAACTATTGCTACACCCTACTTGTTATTTCATTCTCTCTGATGCCGGTCTATTGCACTTGTGAACTGGGACTCTAGCGATTTAATGAACTAATTAGCTCCAGCCATTGCAAATACGTACATGCAGATCTGATACGAGCATGATTTACTGACGAATATTTGGGAAGGAAATGCATAAATTGAGTCTTAAGCAGCACCGTCTGTATCATCAAAGTTAAGAATACTAATGACAAAGTACTTTAAACAGATTAGGGTAACGTTAAGGCTGGTTTACACTGTCAAAGTTTCTGTGATCAAAGTAGGAATATTTCACCGGGAAATTCTATGTTCTGAAGAATTTGTAAGAAATATCAATGTGAAGTAGTTCCTTGTTCAGCACTGTATTAGTTACCTTAAATAATTTTAGCAAATCCTTCAAAAGTTAGGAGTTACCTGTCCGAAATTCCCACTTTGATCACCGGGCCTTAAACTTAATTTGAACCTCCCCAGGCGTACCTTGAATTGCTTGTGCATCAGAGTTTGTTCTGGCTCATCAGGATCAGCTCGATTCAACTGATTCATTTTGACGCGAAGGTCTGGAGCGTTGATTTCAGTATCACCACATTCAATTGCTTCCAGCACAGCTTTGTGGAGGAACACGTATTGCGACTGAATATGAAAAAAGCACAACAATTAGAACATGAAAATCTGGCGCTGTTTATGCAGGTAAAGGCTAACTCACGAATTAATCACTTCAAAAACTGATAGTAGACTGGGTCGAATGTTTAGAAACTATAAAATCCACAATCAAACCTTACAGCGGAAAGAGCAGCCACAATTTGGATAAATATAAAAATCGTGCTAACTTTAGCACAATTGTTCTAAATTATTTTACTTTGGAAGGAGTGCGCGTTCCCACATTTTGCCTTATTTAAAACATTTTAGTTTGCACTCTATTCTCATTTAAATGTGGTCAAACTAGGTAAAACTACTAGATTTCAGCTGCTGTTTCGAGCACATAGAAATGTTCATGGATTTTGCTATTTTCCAACATTATCATTCTCCATCGCTAGACTCAGACCACAGTGGCGATGCCAAGGCATACTATATTAAAGATACTGCAAGAACCCGTTTCAGAAACTTTTGACAAACCTCAACTTGAACCATGTGTGTCCTCTGCGTACGCATCTGACAAACAAAATTGAAGATATCCACCGTCTTAGTAGCTTCGATCATATCCAGCATTGCGAATATTCCAATAAAAGTACCGGTCCTTCCAACACCAGCACTGGAAATACATTACATCATAACCACAAAGCCCATACAAACAAAAAATTTCCTCGACAAGTTCGCCGTGATGACTTCACTTGCCCGTGCACGAAGAGCAAATTTTCTTTGACGGTCCTTACACGTATACGCAAGTATCTTGTTTGAAAGCTGCCATGACATGACTATAGCTCCTAAACAAGGCTCCTCGTCAAGGAAAAACTTGTCAATTTTCGTCGCGCACACAAGCAAGTGAAACTTGTCAAGGATTGCTTATCTATGCGGAGTTAAAGATGAAAAATTTAAGGCGTCATATACGAACAATGAGAGCGACCGTTTCACAGGAAAACTCAAATACGAAACAAAACAATGCATGGAAAGTTTGTAACTATGTTTGGTGGTGAGAAAGACAAATTTATCGCAAACAAGGAACAATATGTGATGTGTTTCGCGAGACAACAAGCACTCTTGTAAGAAAGTGGCTTCTGTTTGACAACTAGTCCAAATCTCTTTTCCGTAAGTTTAGATCACCTGGATGGTAAATCGAGGCGTTGCATGGTTTCACTTGCAGGGTTGGCATCGTGCGTGCTTTCTGTTTAATTCTTTGGTTCAGTGTACAGCATCCCCTACATTTATCGTTGGCTTGAAAACAGTAAGAACATCGAAAGTCCTTACCTGCAGTGCACTACTACTGGGTTGGTTTCGTCACGCACAGATTTTCGTATTCTGGTTAAAAATGCTTGTAAGGAGGTCGTGTATGCAGGTACTCCATGATCAGGCCACACTGTGTAATGGAATTGGGTAATTTGACGTGTTTCTTTCACATCGTCCTAAGAAATATAAAATTCAGGTCACAAAAGTTTACAGCAGCGTTACGTAATTTATAACCTTTCGCAATAAATACTGTACGGATCTAAGTCCTGCACTAAAAAAAAGCCCCCGACAGGAAGTCCACTTGTAAACATTAAGCCCACAATCGTATAAAAAGGCCAGTAGTTTTAGGATTTCACGAAACAAACATTTACTTGCATTAGTTTCTAGAAAATGTTTTTAATTCCGATGGATTCTCTGCAATACCTCCAGACTTTGTTCATTTGCATTTGCTATCAATGAACACCTTTTCGTCTTTGTAAACTTTATTTAAGGCTGCTTACCAGTTACGCGTGAAAGAGCATCCTGAATTTAGTAAAACTGCCAAGTTTGGTTGCGAAATGTTGTAAAATAAGGAAAGTATACTCGTGCAAAGTTAACGAATTTTGTATATTTTTCTACTACGCGAGGAAAATTGATACCCCGTTCGAGAAAATGGGTATTAATTTCTCGCACGTAATAGAATAATATTCAAACTTTGCCAACTTTGCCCGGCTATATTTTCTTTATTTTATAACATTTCGCAACCAAACTTGGTAGTTTTACTCAATGCAGGATGCTCTTTCAGGCGCCGTGGTAAAAGATTTTCCTAGTTCAAAATTTTTTGAAATTTTGTCTATAAGGTTAAAGGTCCATTGCAATAGAAGTCCGTTAATAAACAACCACGAAATGAAATCTTTGGAATTTCGTGTTTTAAATGAGTATGCGTCTAAACCATTTTTAAAAAACAGAAAATTCGAAGAATGAGCACTTTTACATGTACTCCACTCCCCCGTGTACAAGCTCATGCTTACTAGCCTAGGACGCCCCGGGCATATATTCGGAGGTTCGCGGTATTCGTTACAATACAGTATATATATAGTTTAAAGTAAGTACCTGATATAGTAAGAGAGCTCATATCACCGTCGAGATTTCACTGATAAAAATGTGTTGAAAATAATTGGATAAGGCGAAACACAAACCTTCGTCACAGTCATTTTGCGAATAACATAGTCAGCTAGTTCCACTTCACCATCTAGTTTGACCATAAATGGACCATGTTTCACGGCTCGATCTTGTGGCCAGTAAATGGCAAGTTTTTCCTGCAACAGTCAACAATTTACAATTTGAAAGCAAGAACAACGTCTGCAGATTTATTTAGACAATAGTTGGTGCAAATGCAATCACGAAAAATGCAATCATGGAGAAACATATTAGAAAGATAGAAAGAGCCTCATATGATTTAGTTAAATTGCAAATTTGGAATGCGAAATGTTGAAATGCGCAGAGAATATAGCCCTGCGAAGTTAAGTTTTGTATATTTTTGTGTCACATGCGGAAATTGCTACCATTTTCGGCTCCAAAATGGTAGCAATATCCGCACGCAATACAAAAATATACAAATTTGCAAACCTCGCAGGATTACATTTTCCCATTTTACAACATTTTGCAATCACACTTTGCAGTTTTACCAAAGTTAAGATGCTCTTTGCAGCAGTGGTGATGGATTTACCTAAATCATACTTTAATCTAAAATGCAAATTGTCCATAAAAAATTGCTGCCGCTGTAACTTCCCTTCGTAAGATATCACCACAGAAAACAAAAGTTTCTGCGCTTTCATAGGATTCGCAATTCTCCCCAAAAAATCCAATATAAAATAATATTTGTTGGTTTTTTTTGGACATGGTAGCGAGGTTCTACCAAAATTCTAGGAGAAGTAGTATGCATGTGTCTGGTCTAGATTTCTATACTATAACGACTTTGGGCCATTTTGAAAATAGTGCGACACTTGTCCATAGGTAATCACATCGCCATGTCCAAAACAAAAATATTATGAATTTTTTGTAAGAAGGGGAGGGGGGGGGGGAGGCATGACGTGAAGCTGCTGGGCAAGTCTCCGTATAAAGCATTTAACGCGCAACGATCAAGCAGTGAACAAACGAAAGCGAATGTGACCTATAATACAAACACATGATCACTAACCCTGCCCTTTTCCATGGGATTGGCTAACATCACAACAAAAGAAACTTTCTGCTCCCACAACATTCTCCAAAAGTCCACAATTGTAGTCTTGAGGGCACCTATTTTGAAAATACGGTCAATGTATTCTGGATTCATTTGGCCTCTTTGGAGTCACTTTAACTGGCTACATATAATGACCGGAACAAAGTACTGAATATTCATAGTCAATCAAGTATGCTGATGCACACATTTGATTAAATCGACGTAGAAGCAGTTTATCTTTGCGTTTTGAATTGTCAGCCTCTATGCACAAACATCGAAAATTCTTTTTCTCATAAAATGTTCAAATTGCGTCAAAAGCCTGAGAAAGTCAAGAAAAGGTTTTGATACATTAATCTTAGAGCTTCGTCGATTTCAAATTAACTACAATCGCATACCTTGAGCAGCAATAAATTGATTCTTGCGCTCGAACCCCTATTGCGAATAAGAAAATGAGAAACTGTAGGTGGTGTATCGTTACGATCAGGGCCACCAAGAGGAATTTCGGGCCCCTGGCCAAAAAATATTTACGGGCCCCCCTATCCCTCAATGTTTCTTTTGTTATCACACAAAGATTAACAGTTTGGCATTAATACAAAGTTGTTTATCATCAAATCGATTTTATCGTTTCACAGTTAAGATAATGTATACTATATTCTTTTGTTTCCTTGACAGCGGGCCCCTGGTCAACGACCAGGCTGACCCCCCCTCTCGTCGGGCCTGGTTACGATACAAGTACATGGAGTTGGAAAAATATGATTGTACAAAAGTACACCTCATGATGACATACGAAGGAACCGCTATACCGTCTCATACCAAATATTTCCAACAAATTTAGACCAAATTTTATACATGCAATACACATATGAAAATCTACGGTGAACGAAAGCTGAATGGTCGTATGTAGTTTAAAACATAATGGTTCGACGTCTTTTACACTATCGTTGTACAATTCATCCAGCTACGATAAAATCGTCCACGAAAAGATCAGTCAGCTTGTCAAATGGCTAAGGACGTGATTAACAATTCATTTAACACATTCGATACAATATAATACGTACATCAATATGGTTGGCATTGATGTAATCCGATCCCTCTACACCATCCAGTTGCGACAGAATTACACGAGAATCATCATCTGGAAAAATTCAAAAAATCACAATAATTAGAAAGGAGCTGTATGCATAATCCCGATGTTGTGGACTTAGTGGCCATTAGCAGTAACGGCAAGGACGATTAGATGTAATCAAATATAATATAGTCGAGACATTAAACTAATTTCGCTCGCTCCAAGACTCGTTCTAATCACCAGAAAAGTTTTTAAAACTTTTTAAAAAATTCGAGGAAAGTCGATAAGAAATGGCAGAGGAACTTATGAGGCGAAAATTCATGAGTGCCAACGGAAGTGCAAGTAAAGTCTTCCATTTTCACGTGCCGAACTTTTCTTTGGCGGGCGGATTTATTTAAGAAATTCTAGCAAGTCTTGGAGAAAATCTACAGATAAAAAGCTGCAAGTTTCAATTCACTTACCAGCAACACTGATTAAATAAGACAGCATAGTTAATTGGCAAACGATTAACACCCAACTTGCAAGCAAGCTAGAGTGGTTAGGTCTTTCTGAAAAACATTCTGTCGGAACCTCACGAGATCAAACGTGATCACTTACATGCATGAATGTTGTTGTAACGATTCTTGTCCACGTTCTCTGAGCGTTTTGCGATATCGCTTGACACAGGCCCTTTAGCTCGAACACTCTTTAGAAGAAAATATAACACAACCATGTACCATCATAAAACATAAATTCAACATTCTGTGATCAACATTCATTTAATTAATGATTAAAATGATAGACCGTCTACAACCAGTGCCGGACAGTTCACAAAATATTGGGGGGGGGGGGGCAGGCCACATTTCAAACACTATACTGCAGTATGCTACCGGAAAAGGCAAAATTTGTTTTGTTACTGTATACGTATGCTGAGCCATCTGAGTGAAAAAGGAGTGACAGAATTCAAAAGTTAATATGGCAAATACGTTAAATGGCTGTAATGGCTGAATGTACCGCCACTGTTAACATCCCCTCACGCCAAACTTGAAAAATAGAACAGACGTGTTTCAATTTACAGAGCACCAAAAGAATAAATAGCAAGTTTGCGAGCGTAAGACTAGCTTAATTTATGGGGTGCAACTTCTTGACCTCCTGGATATAGGAAAAATTTTTTCCGAAAAAGCCTCGGAAGAAATCATGAAAATTACTATGCACACTTCACGCCTACCTCATACTCCTCTTGATAGCCCAGGCCAGTGTTCATTGCCAGGCGTTCACAATGTCCACGGAATTCAGCAACTGGTACAGGATATCGTACTATAGCTAAATTAGAAAACCACTGTTAAATGCAATATAATCGCAGAACCTGTTCTCAAGAACCATGGTCAAACCAAGAAACCCAACAGTTTGTTTCCATAATTCAGGTTCAGTTTCCATTACCGTGCTCTTACTAGAGCGATGGAAGACTACGAGATTCATGTGGCGGGGGCCGAAACTTGATCTATTAATCATGTTAAATACTACGCTCATATCTCAAACGAGTTCTCACACTTCACATGAAATCTGAATGCAAAAATAGTCAAGATATTATTTGCGATTACTACTGAAACATGGACAAAAGGTGAAATATGGCGAAGTAGATGTAATGCAACTGTGCTTTTTATCCGATCAGTTCCGACCAGAACCTACAGTTAAAAGTCACATTCCTGCGTAAACCATGCGTGAAAGACTAAAAAACAGCAAAAAATACAGCTTGCATAAGAAAAGCGAGCAAGTGTTATAAAATGGCGTATAAATCAAACATACAGCCAAACTTTAAAAAATTTGGTGAACATCGGTTGTTGCTAAGTACCATCTAAAACATACACTATTGAAAAAAATGAGTGGTTTAAAACACAATGTCTATTTATAGGCTGCAAGTTTTGGAAATGTCTTATTATCAATTAAAGTCCCCAGCAATTTCGTGTACATGACGTCCGCCGCCCAACCTCTCAAACCTGAACTTTTTGTTTAGTTAGCCTTTCACGCATCGTTTTCGTTTAGCTTGATAATGACTTCATGCACTGAAATTTGATGATTGTGTCAATGCTCGCTTAACCACACAAAGATTAATCAAGCACGAAATCATTGCCACACTACCACTTGGTACTCCATCAATAAAAAATAGCTAGAGTTTTAAATCGCCCATGATATAGGGGCGCTTGACAACGCCCCACCTTGGCAGTCGGATGTAAAAGTTATTTTGCATGAGGCAATCAGAAAATCTTAAAATCCCCATTTTCACCAATTTTTTAAAAAAAAATTGCCGACTGTTTCATTTATACACCAATTTATAATTGCTCACTTTTTTTCTGCGCCATGTGTAGTATTCTAACTTTTACACAGTTTCTAAATTGTACATGGCTGACAGGCAAGCATAGCCAATAATAAAACGACACCAGCTCATAATGTTTTGATCGTTAAAAGCTTTAATAACAAAGTTTCGTTATACGCTTACGTTTTATCGTAGTCTCAAGTTGTATTCCGTTGTAGTTTGATTGCGCCTTTCGCCTAGAAAAAATGCAATTACGTTGAGTGTTATAGCTCGAATAGAAAAATAGCAAGTTTACTGCCAGCAGATCAAAGGGGTAGGAATGTAGTCAAATTTAGGGGAAAAGGGAGACCCTGCAGTGGCAACCTTCAATTAGGCACTGGACAAGTAGAACGACAGAAACGCCTTTTCCAGCTACCATTTCACCTATTTTGCAATACTATTTTGAGCATTTAACTACATTTAGGGGGCGCAAAAGGAGTGTTGGCGCGAGGTTGGAGGGTTATGCCGTCTATCACCTACCCATCGTCAAAACGAATGCAATTTAAATACAAACCAGTAAAAGATTTACTACTTTATTGAACGTGCTGATTTCAGGAAAATACTTGAACACATAAGACGAAAAGCAATCGCATTCTTTAAATAAAATAAATTTAAAAAAAATAAAATAAACCACTTTTGGAAATAATACTTTTGGTGGTCAAGTTCTCCAACACTGCTTCTCGCTTTCCATAAGCCCATGCAAACATGAAGAGTACCTGGTATTTTTGTTCAATTCTGTAACGCACCTTCGAAGGAGTAAAACACCAAATACGATTACCACGGTGGCGACGAGCAGGACGACGATGACGAGGACAATAATTAAAACATTTGAACTACCATCATCCTCCGCTGTTTTTGCGACCAAGATACCAGAGCTCGAAAATATAGTCTTCTGCAATTTAAAGATAATGCAATTCAGTTTCACCAAATATATATTTTCAACGAGCATGCAAGTGACTTGCCGCCGAGCAGATAATTCAATTTCACGAAATAAAAATGCGACAACCAGACGCCAGAGACAAGTGGGTTAAAAGTCAAAACCTGGCGTCAGACATATTGAAACGCAAATTCATTCACAATAGTTACGGTTGACCATCATCAAATCGCAAATCGCATTGAAAAATCAATAGTAAGAACACAAAAAACAACTTTCGACGTTCTCGACGACAACAAAAAACAGCTCCGATAACAACAGCTAGTCCTACAAACGGAAACTGATCCTACGACAACTTAATTTGCAACATATAAAGGCATCACGACAAGCGCTACCACAGGAACCATCAAGAACCTTGACCACCAAAAATTACGGGAACAGGCACCACAACAACTGCCATGACAACCACCACCACTACAACCATCAATAGCCACAACCAAAGTAAGTCTACGTCGCCGCACGTTGTCTACAACTTTAATACTAAAAACTTTAGTTGCGAATTTTCGTTTTATGCCCGTAATTGCAGACTTGTAAGTTGTAACGTTGTATTCGGTGTATCGTTCCGACATTTGTTTCTTGCTGTATATATAAAATAGTATTTAGGATGGCGAGAAACGCCAAGAATTTGCAACTTTTAACGGCAAGTTTGGCCGTAATATACCAGATGACTGTACTTATTTATGACAATAATTGGTTAAGAGCTCACTGCTACAGAATACAGGAACAGCTTATCGCTGACACAGCAAAATCTCATAACGTATTTTAGTTTTACAGTTTTAAACAGCATCCTGGCAAGTGCATAGCTGTGGAAATAAAGTTTTGATCGCGAGCTATATGTTTCACTCCTTATGACTTCTGCCATTAGTGCAGGCAAAATATTTAATATTTCGCCGCGAAGCACGAGTTCGATGGCAATTTCAGCGAAAACGGGGGTGCTTGCTCATGAATTTGTTTAACATTTTAGTAGAAATATGCACGAAAATTACCTGCAAATACCCCCCTAAAAGTTTAGACAATAGCTGACTGTATGAATGACTGACTGACTGCACGACTAACTCATGTGAATTTTCGTCCCTCATCACAATACTCCAAAGTTTCGAAGAAAACGCAAGCGCCAAAACAACGATGTTAACAGCATGTATGATAAAAACAGGCCTTAAAATATCAGCCGGCAGGCCCTCTGTCAAAATGTCCGGTGTGTTTCAGAGTGGGTCGGACATTTTAGAAATTATGTCCGATGGCCGTATGTTTACTTTGCTGCGATAGTCATGCAATTATTTTAATATCGTACTGATGGTAAATGTTGGGCAGTTATGCACTTGACACATTAGTTTTTGAGCGAAAATTGACATTGCTTGCCAATAGCAGCAGTAAGGTCAATAGAAGAATCGCGAATAGATAATATGTGTCCAAATGCTAAATTTATTACGGTGCTTAATCAAAAATAACATGAATTTTTTGTGGAAATATAACACAGCCCAACTGTCGTACATTTCCCGTTAAACGGGAAATGTACGTCAGACAGAGTTAAAGTTTCTTCGGACGTCAATACGTTTTAGTCGAACAAACAGAACTTCTCAATTTTGCTCTGGTCGGACATAATGTCCGGTGCTTTTCTCTTTGCATCGGACAGTCTTACGAATGGGTCGGACAATGTCCGTGCCGACCGATATTTTAAGGCCTGTAAAAACATTAAATAACTCCAACAACAACTCAAAACAACACTACCGCCACCATAATAACCACAACAACAACAACGGTGAAATCACCGTCATGAATAGCAAGCATAATTAAGCAATGAAACCATTCTTACATCTTGTGTATAAAAAGCTCGCACGAATACAGCGTACTGCGTATCATCACTCAGAGGGCCATTTCTGTATTCCTGAACATTTCTCCTTTTTCTAGTAGGATCTGGTTGTATTTTATTGTCTCCAATAATGATCTTCTTTTCACTCAAATAATTATCATCAACTAAAGTAATGTACGGTCTTTCTCCATTGCTCGAATTGTCATAATTCGTCAACCTGTTCTGAGGTGTGGCACGAAAAGCATCCTGGTCATCATTGGCACTCCATTGCTTGACAATGACGTAATAGGATCTGATATAAAATGAAAATATTTTGAAATTGGAAATTTCCATACTTTTTATTTTTCATCTAAAGAAACAGTGGAATTCCATTTCAGCACTTTGAAGACAACGTGCAGTATTGACACATCCGATATAACTAATACGTTATACTTACATTATTTTGAAAGCTTCTGTAACTGACAAACGCGGTAACTTGAATCCTATTTGCGCTGTGTCGTCATCGACTGCGACAGTTGTAGCGTCTCTGAATATGTCTCCGACAAGTTCTACATGAAATGGATATGAAAATATAAAAAAGTATGCCGAAGCGATATGCATAATTATTTCTACCGTTTTTTAAACACAAAGTAAGATATAAATACGAACTGTTTACTAAGCTATTATTTTTAACACTGATTAGACTTGGGGTGGCTTGTTCAAAAGCTAGTCAACTTAATCCTCGGTTTACAACTTAACAAAAAACTGTTTGGCATTCTTTTTCAACAGTTCTTCTCAGGACTACTAGAATTATTTCTCTGTAAAGTTGTGAAGCAAGAAAACACACACCATACCGGGTGTCTCAAAAAAAAGTATCGGTGTTTGACTCAATAGAATGTAAAAGATTTACCAGCTATGACTTTCAAATAAGTTTTGTATT
This sequence comes from Phenganax marumi, assembly GCA_025400095.1. Lineage (NCBI taxonomy): Eukaryota > Metazoa > Cnidaria > Anthozoa > Malacalcyonacea > Clavulariidae > Phenganax > Phenganax marumi. The sequence continues at coordinate 24 of JAODVM010268686.1, read as the reverse complement.
CTTAAGAAAGGACAAACTTAGATT
>JAODVM010268685.1:0-29118 GCA_025400095.1 Phenganax marumi | reverse complement strand
TCGAGATGTTTTGAATGACTTCAAATACGCCGCTATAGAAATGCTGATTAGGATGAAATATTATATAGAGAATACTACTGAACGTGGAAAATTATATAATGCCTTATCCTAATTAGCATTCATGGAATTTTACCAGGTTTAAAAGCCTTGCACGTGACTAAACAACGGAATCTGATTAGACTATTTGGTTCATGACTATTAATGAGTTTTGAATATCATATGCAGTTCCTGATTTTGATCTAGACGCTTGAATGTAGTTTAGCATGGTATCTATGTATGTATAGGCTACAATCCCTGACCTTGAGATAGACGCTGCAAATTTTGTTTGTTTTCTAGCGTCTGTACTTGGTATTTTTTCGCTTATCAACGTTGGCGACGAAGAAGCAAGGGAACATGCTATAAGTTTCCTTAAACAAAATGTCATTAAAATGATTCCCAAGATATTTCATTCGAACCCTGAAGCCGAGGAAACGTTAGCTGAAGAAATTCGGAAGGTCTGGTTAAATATGTAGCATGCATAACCTTCCTAGTAGGCGCTTGCGACATCGAATAAGTCGGTATATCGTATGATGAATAGATAGACTGATAAAATACGCGTGACTACGTGGCAGCATGAGCTGAACTGCGTGGGAATTCATAGGGCCACTTTTGATGGTACATCACGTATATTTGTTATTAGGGACCTTAAGATTCTACGACGCGAGCTCAACGACGCGATCGTGAATATAGGGTTTACTTTATGCTGAAAACATTGTTTACAAACTGAGTTAAAGCATTACTGATATTACAGCAACAATTCAGCATTAGTATGACTCTGGAAACTGCCTCTGCTGTGCTTGGAGAAATTTTTGTACCGCGTCCTACTTCTTGTTCTGATAAGGGCGACGTGATTTTCGAAAACTGAAGTCCTAAACAAAGTGAACTTTGTACACGGACAAATCACAAACTGTTTATGCTGAATTTCAAGAAAAGTTTTCATACGTTATGTTCGAGATGTAGACTGCTATCGTAACACAAATGTGTTATTCAACGTTTGTGACTTTGTATTTAAAATGAAAAGTGCTTACTTTAACGTTCGCGTCGTTGAGCTCGCGTTGTAGAATCTTAAGTTCCCTAATCACGAGCAAACGCCGCAAGAGCATCACCAACAAAAGAGAATCTAGATTAGGGTGCAATCTTGTACCAAGGTCAAGTACATATAGTTCTTTAGGTCAGGCTAATTGTTCTCAAATTCAAAAGCACTAGCTAGTTAGCGGTCTTCCAGCAGAAGCTCGTGTAATTTGCCCAAATCTCACGTGACGCACAGCGTGATACGTCACCTGTGTGTGCGTGTGTCACTTGCAAGACACCCGCCAGCGCGCTTGTGGCGGGAAATCGTTTTCTCCTTTTCACGTATGAAATTTAGCAAAAACTATTTGATCAAGTAATATCCTGAGAAATCCCTCAAGCTCTTGCAAGTCAATAAACTAAATAACCATACGCTAGAAGGTGAAAATTCTGCTAAAATTACGCGGATGAATGGAACAGCATGACTTATCAGTGTACACTAGTACTCAACTGTCGCGACAAATTTTACGCCCCGTCACCTGTTTTTGTTTCTGTTTACGGGAAAGCACATTTACAGCTCGGCGACAAAATGTCAAAATCCACAACAAAACTGTATCTTTATGCAAACATTACTGCGTGATAATTTTGACCGAACTTTCATGTGTTTATATTCTACTTATGGAAATGTTTGCGTGTTGGGTTAACAAGCGAGCGCATATTAGAGTAGTGTTTTTTCTCTGTTTCGGGCGATATTGGCTGTAGTGTTTCAGGAGTGAAATTACGCGTCGCTAATGCATAGTTATGTAATATGGTGCATTGTTCTGAGTTCGCTTGGCTACCAAATGGCTTCTCACGCAGAGGTTTTGTTGCTTGTCTTGCTACAGTATGGTGCCACAATTAATCATTTAGTACAACTGTATTGCAGAATAACGCGTGCAGATCCAAAATAATAGCGACGCTATGTTATTTTTATAAGTGCTCTTCTTTCTTCCGAGCTACGGAGCCCACTGATTTGGTTTGGTTTGGTTAAAATTGGCTACTAGTAAGGTCTTTTCCTAAGGAATTATGTTCATGACGATGAGGAACGTGACGAGAGCAGGAATAACTTCCTTTTTGGTTCTTCTTCCACTCGTATGGTCGTACGAGTAGTAAAGCATTTCCTTCCTAGCTTCTAGTAAAACGTGACATGCAGGGGCCGGTTGTTCGAAAGGTGGATAGCGCTATCCACTGGATAGTGAATTTTTCAACATTCATAAAATTGGACAAAACATGTCGAAACTTCCCTTTTGGTCAACAATGTAAACACTAGAGACTTTAATCTATCGTTACAAGTCGTACTATTATGTTATAACGATCAGTGAAAAATTTTACGAAGGCTACAAAAAATTACTATCCAGTGGATAGCGTTATCCACCTTTTGAACAACTGGCCCCAGAACTATATATGGCGTGCACGTGTAATGATCGCGCGCCAACTTGCAGTTACAGCAATGGGTTACAGCACGAGCAAGTACTGCTGTGTGCAAGCTACCATGAGGCGTGCGACTTTCTTCATGTTTGTTTACGTTTGAAAACAGGTACGTTTGCCAAGCGAAACGTGCATGTTCTCAAAAGTCCGTTACATTTCGGCAAACATCAAAGAGTCACGAGGTGACTCCGTTAAAACATGCATAATTTTCTTGTCAAATGTTGACGTTTGAAACGTAACCATACACGAAACAAAACCACCTCATGGTAACAACCTTGCACAAAACAAAACGACTGCGTCAAAAGGGTCTCATGACAAGAACTATAAATATTGTGGATGTGGTTAATATTGTGGATGTGAGTAAAGGATGCATTTCTAGAAAGAGAAAAAGTTCCTATATGAAACGTAAATCGTAACCCAACCGGGAGTTCTACTGAGTCTACAAAAGTGCTTCAAAAAGTATCTTTAAAGTTTTGACCACTACTTCAAGAATATATTGACCGACTCAAAAAGTCAAAAACACTTGTCTATATTTAGATTTTTTGAAGACTAAGACGAACTTCAAGCACAATACATCAAATCTTTAACATTTCTTGTATATTCCAATCATTCCCTTACATGCGTTACTGTAGTTCGGCATATATGGTTGAAATGAAATGATTATGTAATGTTTATGTACAATATTGTACAACAGCTGCCTTTCCCATCTTGGCTTCAATCCCGCCCACTGTCCCGCCCAAATGGGATTGAGGCCAAGGTTCGTTGATACCATGCAACAAAACAATCATCAACGGGGCTTTGAAGAACACCTCAAAATTTACCCACGGTAACGGTTTAAAAACAACAATAGTAAACCCAGAATGTAAAATTATATGTCTCTCGGACAGCAAAATCTTCAGCCTTCTATTTCCAATTTTATATGAGGCGTTTCATTTTTTATTGTTATTTTTTAATTTTAATACGTGTTTTGACGGCCAAGAACACTGCTGCAAGTCGTATCAATGAGGGGAAATGAAAGCACATTAAATTGTTATGGAAAAGTTACTAGGTGTGTCAATCGTACTCGTGGCGTGCAAACTATTGACAACAAAAGTGTCCTCGAAAAAGTGAATTTTCAATTCAGTTCTAATTTCAGTTCATTTCGATTTTATTCGCATAGAAGCCGAAAATGATAACTTTAACCAAGCGAAACCTTCGAAATTGAAATTCGTTAGAGAAAGTGATAGCGCCAATACAATATTTTATATTTTTTATTACAGAATTAACGATCCAGCTCTGTTTGGAATGTGTGTTTGTAGGTGGGATTTTCGGTCAAGATAAAAAATGTAATTGGTGGGCACGGATTGCAACATTTTACCGTACATTGACACATATTTTCAAAAATGTCTTGACAAGTTGATAATTTTGTCAGTTCACGAGAATGTATGAATGGTTATGAATTTTCAATTGTGAGAACCTGATAAAACCATTGGATGAAACAATAGATGAACAATCTGTTGTGTTCGAATTGGGTTCCAACCTTCCTTGACCCTTTAGCTCTATGTCCTGTAACTTGTTACAGATAAAAAGCACTAATTACCGGTTTCGTACATTCCGATTTAATGACCACCAATATATCGTGTTAGAACCATAATACAATTTGCTCGGGTCTGCAACTTAAATTAATTACATTGTCTCAATTAACTTATAATGTCGAAACCAAAGTACAGTGGCAAAAATATTTAAATATCAACATTAAAAATGAGTGTTGAATTTTGAGTGTTGAATGTTTAGGGATAATCACAAAACCACCTGGCCACACACATGAACGGCTCTCCCTTGATTTTTGGGCGAATGCATTCATTGGTTTTTGGCAAACGGATTGTTTTGGTATAGCGTGTTGATCAAACAAGATTACGAAATAAGAGCACTTGTTTGTGTGATTTTATTTCTTTTCTAGAAAATTTAATTATCTCATACGATTCACTTTAACTCAGCCAAAATAAATCCTTGTGGGATAGCCATAATTCACTTAGACCTCCTGTAGCAAGCTTTCGAAACTAAAGTATGTTTTCTACAATTCATCGGTGAAGTCTTCCGATTCGTTTTCAGTGATCAATCTAGAAAAAGACTTGAAACAAACAAATTCTCACCCATCAATAATCACCTACAATCGGGTTAGTAACATTGCCGATGAATAGCGAAAGACCACTAAAGCTCAAACTGCAAAGAAGTTTCAATTCACTCTGAGAATTTTGTAGGGGAAATCAAAAAATGAACATCTGACGACGGACTGAATTTCGTATAAGCGATGTTTGGTCTGTTTTCCGTATGGTCGTAACTGTCATAAAGATAGAGTAACGATTTTCCTTACAGCCGAAATATTACAGTTTAATTAAACATGACTTTTCGCAATGTGATAATAAAAAGATAATGTTTATGAGTTTACGGGGTTCACTCCCAATAAAATTGATAACATCGTGGGCGCTAAGGCCCGGTTTAAGCATTGGACTTTTCATGTGCCGAACCTATAATGCAATGCAAAGGAGCAAAAATCTTCGTTTAAGTTCACTTCCATTCGATTTGGCACATGAAGTGCTCGATGTTTTAGCCGGGCCGAAGAGATATCGTGACTCTTGCTTTACCCCGGTACACCATATGGTAGTCTGGTCCTTAGGATTATCAAAATTGGCAGATAACGCCACTTCTTGCGAAGTGCATCAGTATAATATCTTACTGATCTTATTGTCGGGAGTCACTGATGAGAAATATCTTTCGTTTCTTCGGAAATCATTTTCTTCTACCGCGGCACCGACACTGTGTCGGAAAACATCGCCGATTAAGAATTTTAAAACACCAATCATATTTTGACGAATGTTCGTATCTTTCGAAAACAAAAACATTTATACTTAGTCGGATTAACTCTAAGAGGGTGTTACTACGTTACATTAACCGGCCAGGAATCTTTTATTTCCCTGATACGTATTTGGGCCAAGTTTTGCTATTCTTTTTACCGGACTTCGGAAACGATTTCGAGATTAAATCCTACGCGCTACAAAGCTATCAGAGTTACCATCCCTGGCAATACATGAATATTTATAGATGTCATTGTGTATAATTACTCGAACGATATTGACCACAGAAGCACTCGATCGTACAAACAATCATTCAGTTGTACCACTAAGAGCGTCAGGTCACAATAGAGTAAGTCGCGCGCTCCAGCATCCACAAAACAGTTCTTCAAAACACAACAGAAGTTCAGGATTCAAGAAGCACCAAATCTTATCTACTATCTGCAGTTCAAGAGGGTTTTAGCCAACTTTAAACTACGTTAAAAAAAACCGTGCATGCAAATCGTAAAGCTATGGCGGATCCTGTTAAAGAGACCAGGGTGGAATTCGTCGAACCGACGCACACGACAAGCAAAACGAAGCCAAGCCCAAGGTATTAATTATATACCACTCATTTGTGTTCGAATGCTACTGTAAACTCGCTACTAGTTTAAGGATTATTGAATTTCCTAGGACAAAGAATTGTGTATTGCAGCGGGATTAGACCATATTGGTGGGGCCTTCGAAAGTTTTTCCTTCTATAGGTGTAGCAGCTCTTGAGCGATAGGATAAATCTGCCAATACAGTGTTCCTTTGAATTTCTGTAGTAAATTGTATTCTAATATTTTTACTACGAGGTTAATATTGAGACCGGAATGTATACTACAAGTTCCTAATATTATCAATATCAATGAGCCGGTTGGGTAATTTGTGTTCCAAGTTAACATTGATTGGTGCCGAATTGAAGGTCATTTGCCTTACCAACAAAGCAGACTTCTGTTCGTAAACCCCACGCACTTCCCACTGAACAAAACTGCGTATTATATGATAATCCTAATCGAATCTACTGTCCACAATAGTAAGCACGGCACTCAAAAAACACGCATGACTTATTGCAGAACGTAAAAATTTCCGTTTATTGAAGAGAAATGTTGAGATATTTTTGACAACATGGTGTGGAGCAATTCGCGCTTGCTAGAACTTTGGCTTTTGTATCTAGTCAAAGTTTATTCGTACTAAAGGTATACTTTGATAGCTGTGTCTTGGTACAACATCGCGGTCAAAAGGTTATGAAGCTGCCTTGTGGTAAAAACCCAAACAAAAATTCGACATTTCCAGAAACAATTTTCAATTGATAGCATCTTTAGCAACGAAAATTCGCAAAGCACCTGGATTGTTTGCCAGTTACAATTTGAAATGCCACAAGTTCTTCAGTTCTTCTTGTGCAGTAAATAAATTGCTTACTCGGCGGTCAGAGCATCACACCAGCATCACAAGAGCTGAGCAGAGCCAGGAGGCTTCTTGTTACATTTTTTGGCATTGCTCTTTTTTCAGCCTTAAAATGTCTCACAGCTCATACATAATCTATCCATTTGACGACTTCTAGATCACACCTGATGAAGCTCGTTGAAAACACTAGACTTGGGTGATCAGGCGAGATTTGCGTGCATGGGTCTTGAATTGTGACTTCTTGTTTAGTTACATTGATTTTACCAGACCAGAGCGGTGATGATGACTGAAATGTCGAAACTTTGGGTCTTGGATGGTAACTTTTTTTCAATTTAAAATCATTCTACTAAACCGGAATAGTGATGTATGATGAAAACACGTATGCTGAAACGCGTTGAATTGTAACCTCTCTTTAGTTTGCCGTTTCATTTTGTCAAACCAAAAAAGGGAATTAGCTGTTTGATGCCAACGTCTTAAACCCATATTAACTTAGTATACACTCCATGGTGTAGATTTCAGAAGATAATTCATCGATCATATGACTTGCTAAAAATTTGGCTTATCATATTTCAAAAGTAATGATATTTATGAATTCTAGAACACTTTTTCTCGATTTACTCTTCTTTCGCCGCCAAAGAATTTTTGGGACAGAAGGACACCCTTTATCTATTTCTGGAAGAGATGTCATATGATATCACCCCATAATTGTTGTTTTTTTGTTTCTTATTCTGGTCTGATGTCAAGTGGTGTTCTTGAATGCATCTACCGTTAAAAACATACCAAATTTGTTGTACGAAGTTTTTCGTTGCTAAATCACTCTGTGCTAATTTCATATGTAAGCTTTTACTCATAGCGCGAACATGACCAACTTCAAAGTAATCACGTATTTCTTTTATCGAAATAGATTCTTATATGTTATTTCTGCGATGACCAGCATTTTCTATCGATGATTAAAATCAGAGCAAATAGCGATACATAATTAATTGATCACATTTTACCAGAATATGTCTCTGGGGTTTACAAGCTAAAATGAAGGTAAACTGGTCTTAGCTAGAAGGTACAATTTGCACATGACTAACGCTTCGACAGTATTGTCCAGTGTTTGCATTCCACATTATCCCTACTCTAGTTCAGTAAGATGAATGTAACTTAAGGCTGCTTTTTCCGTTACTTGTTTTCTGCACACATGTTCACGCACGCAATAGTTTAAATCCCTCAAATTTTCATAGTTTTAGAAATACACAAACAGACACATAACTATTTAAAATTCAAACTTCTAAACAGTTCTTCTTGCGCTTATTTATAAGATACGTTTTATTACAATTTCAAGTTTTACATTCGTGTCAAGAATTTCGCGCATTTTGGAAAGCAACTTTTCGGAGGAAGTTACAATTCACGACTCGACGTTTCGACTCTCCAGTCTAATGTCGTCATTACATATTATCGCAACTCCGGTCTGACATTCAACTCGATTTTAACTCAGCAAGAAGCTGCAATTCACGGCAACACAACAGGGTGATTGAAGTCGCAATTAGGCCTTAATTACATTTTTTCAACTAGCATTACGTACCGGACAAACATTGTATTGGTTTTTATATGCAAATAAGTATATAGAGACTAGAGTGTACTGGAGGCACTCGACAAGCGCTAAGTAGCTGTGAAGGGGTTTAGACAAATCGTTATTGTTCAATATCAGGAAGTGTAGAGGAAGTTTGGGCTTGCTTTGCTTTATGTCCTTGATTTCCTATACGTCCGTGCTTGTATACCGTATTATTTCACATGACGATGAAATTCAAAATAGTAACTACTTTAATGATTTCAAACACTTCGTTCGAAAATCGAATATCAAAATCTATGATTAAGTACCCCCTCCTGTAAGCAACTCCCGTCAAATGAGCGCTTTCCGTGGAATAAGCGCTTTCCTTGGAATCGCCACTTATCGAATAACGATCTCCATGTTTTCCATGCGGTTAGCCCTGGGAACGAGGTCGAGAGTTCACCAGGTTCCTACAATGGAGTGATGAGATTCTGCCAGAGGCCAAAGAGTATTGACGGACTGTGTATTTAATATATTATGAAATGGCTGAAGAGTGCTACAACGTGGCTAAGATTTTCATCTTGTTTTGGTTTCTTTCTTTCTTTCTAAAAATTTTTGATATTTATGTGGATGAGTTTCGGTATAAGCGAACCACGACTAATAGTGGTCGAATGGCAAAGTTTTTATCCTCATAATTTAAAGTAACTGCACTGGATAAGATAATATATTCAATAGTACTAAAAGAACTTTTGGTTAATGTTTACGAAAATGTTTACGCTGGAAATGTTTTAAGGTGTGAGAGTGAAAAGTAAACAATTGTGAAATATGAGACAACTGAGACATTTCCCCATCTTACATTGACATTGAATGCAAAAAAATTTCATGTTTTATTCAACAAGCGGACGAACACAATATGACTGACTCATTCTGATACAGTGATCAATATTGGCGTCCTGTCGAACCTATAGTATGCAAATTAGCACCCAGCTTGGCAGCTGGGTTAAATTAGTGTATGTTGTCATAACATGGGAGTACAACCCTTCATCATTGCTCATTGCGCACCCGTGCATTTCGAAAAGTCACTGCTGCTAGCCGATGCCACACGAAACAATTTTCTGACACAAAGCATACGTTTACCTCACCAAATGTAACCGAGTTTTTTCACATAACATCTAGAAAACTTTGTTAAAACCAATGTTGCACGGAACAATTTTCTGCAAAGTGGTCACATATGCGTTTGCGCTGCTAAAGAATTGTACCGATTGTCACTGTCACTGGTTTTTTGCATCATATCTTGTACAGAGTTAAAGTAGCTTTACGATGCGACTTCTTACGAAATTCTAAGCAAGCGTCAAAAACTGGTAACGTTAAATACCTCGTACTTTCGCGGATTCGCGCCAGGATTTCAAAAACGACAACCTGCAACCGGCGGACTTTTGAGAGAAATTTACGCTAGGACTATTGGAAACCTAAGTTATTTTTCATGTTCCCTAATTATAGATATGTACATGCTTTCATGAACTGTTTTTCAACGTAATTCAGTGTTTTTGCTGGTATTTGATAAAAAAACAACGAGCAGATATTAGTATCGTGACTGCATGACAATTTACCTCTTGCAGAGAATCTAAGGGCCCTTTTTCGTTATTGTTTGGAAGGCTTAAGCCTGCCGTCATCTTGAAACTATAGCGTGCTAGCACTTGTATGATATATCTAAGAGCAGGCCTTGAATTGTTCTGATTGGTTGAGACAGAATTTCTCGAACTTGCGAAGTGATTGCAAAAATAACTTATTCACTTCAGGTTTTTAGCTCTAAAAAGTCCACGCAAAACATTTCAAATCCGCAAATTCACGTGGCGTAATCGGTCGATTGTTTTGTTACTCAGATTTCATGACTACATTCAGACAGCTAGCACAACTTAGCGCAATTTCGTGACGAAACTTCGAAGAACTTTTTCGAACATTTATGGGCCCTTATCAATCAAAGGTGGAGGAACCCCAGAGGTGACAGTCTACGTAGCTGCATTAATCGTATATTAGTGTTTTTATATCAAATATGAAGTCATTGCTATATTCAGGCTGCACTACTTGGCGAAACTTCTTAATGACTTTTTCAAGATCTCTTTAGAACATAATGCACTCAGATCGGTCTGAGGCGGAGCGAATACCGGTATTATGACATTTTACCAGACATTATCAGGCGGCACCGCACATTACGAATAATTACAGGTTGTGAGTAATTAGACATCGACTCTTTGTTTTCATTGAGACAGTGATACAAGTGTTGTTATGTTTGTCGTATTGTATGCAAAGATCTGTATTTATGTATCAGTGCCGTCGCAAATTGCTACGTGCACTTACTCATCAGAGAACATTGCGCATGAACTGGCTTGCAGGCGGGATTCATTTAATTATACGCATGCAGTCAGTCTCACATTCAGTAAAAACATTGGTGAAATATAGTTTCATTTGCTTGCCCTAATGAGTGGAAACTTTAAATATAACTACCATTGGCTGGCTCGTGACGATAACAATTACAAATATAAGAGCATTGCACATTCGAACCACCAATATCGCTGAGCACTTCAGTGTGTTGTATTGCCTCCGATAGCCCGAGTGGTTGTTTCGGAGAAGATCGAGAAATTTTGGTTCCCCAAGATTCATATTAGGCAAGAAGCTCTCCGCATTGCACTAATAGCTAAGGCTTAGTGTGCGTCATTAATCTGTAAATAACATAGACTGTCGACTTCAGTATCGTTGCTATAATTTCATATATAGCGGGAGAAATGGTGTTTTTTATATAAATAAATATACTAACTTCAAGAATAAAACTTTAGTGTCAGTTATAAGTTTTTCGTGATGAAAAGAATTTACTCGATATATCGAGAATTTGTTTCTTTTTCTGTTACACTAATCCACTTCAAAAATTGCTTTATAACTAAACGATTTTGCATAAACAATTGCTAGAAAACTAACTATTAATTAGAGATAAGTTCTAGATACCGTAGTTGTTATGTTCATCACTGAAGATATTTGTTTGTGAAAAACTAAACTGCCCAACAAAGAGCTATTTTTGTTAAAAATACGTCACTTGGACTCGTTTCTACTCGTTGCGGTTGTTTCTTACGCCAAATATAACTTGTGACCTAGGCTAACCCTTTGTTTCAAGTTTGACGAGTCAAATCGGCGTCAAGGCGCCAATTTGATGTAAACACGGTGACTGAAGATGTGCTTTAAAAACTCGTTTTCAGTCTTTGTTTGCAGTTTGTTTTGCAAACTAGTCATTTTTTCGGATTTAATGTAATAAAGTTTAAACCCTCAACCAGAACCGAACGCCACGCACACTACAGTGTTCCGTTGATCTCGAAAAACTGCAGAAGAGGGCGTGTAAAATAATCCATCCAGGACAATCTTACGAGAGTGCGCTCAGCGAACTGGACCTTACGCCGCCAGCCGAGCGAAGACAAAACCTGACAAACAAACTCTACGAAAATATTGCTAAGAACCCTAAAAATAAACTCTATCATTCATTACCCCCTCGAAACCGTTCTCAGACATCTCTAAGAGTAAGGAGAACATTTCAAGTTCCCAATTTTAAGACCACTATAGATTTAAAAACGATTTTATTACTTATATAATTCCTGCAATTATATAGAGTATATAAATACTAATCCTAGTTCATGTAAATACTTTGTATGTCATTTTATTAATTTAGATTTTTTTACACGTTACCTCTTTTACCAATGTAAACTTAACGTTATTCAGCCGTAGATAACCACTCAGGCTGCGAGTTTTAAGTATTAAAAGTATCTATCTATCTGTCTATCTCTATCTATCTCACATTACTAACCTTTTTACAAATTTTTCTTCCAGGAAATCGGATACGAAAACACTGCTACTGTACATAATATCGATTGGATTGATTTTAGCCATTCTTGGTCTTGTGCTTGGTCTGTCATTCGGCCTCCGTGATGACGATTCCACATCAACCACCGTTCTTCCTCACGCTCAAACTTCACGATGTAAAGTCGGTAATGAATTCCGAAATTTTTCAGTCGCATCAGACACGGACATCTGCTCCGAAATCGGCTGTCATGTTCTTGAGAAAAAAGGTGAATGCTTTACAAAGGATAGTTATGCCACACTAGTTTTAAGAGCTCAAATTAGTGCAAACAAAAATGATGTATTTTTTCACGAAGGATGATACGAAAATTAACGAAAATGTCCAAAGAATTGATGTCTTTTTACAACAATTAAATAATTATGTTTCATTTCAAGTAAAAAACCTGCAAAGTGTTGTTTCAACGCTAAATTGTGGCATTTGGTGTCGGGCTTCATCAGTAGAGTGGTTGACATATTCATGCGACATTTCCTATTTCATTAACGAAATATTGACGAAACAAACGAAGTAACTACGTTGTCTAACATTCATATTATACTGCACAAACTAATAAAAGCAACTGAACGAAAGGATGCTGAAATTATTTTATGGATTGTAAAACTTTTTCGCGATCATTTGGATTTCACGAAGTGGCCTTTGAAAAGTTAAGTCACGTCGTGGTCAAGCAAAACAATGTGAGCCCGCGTGCTGTAAATTAGACCGCTGAAAATCGGCATGAGATTTTGGTTTTGGTTTATTTTTTGTGGTACGTCGTTATTTGTACAAATGAACAAGTTTTGTGCTTTTTCAGGTTTTTCTGTGACAAATACGCCTGTTTTTAGATAAACCGAATAAACTTTTGAAAAAGCAATGTTCTGATAAAACAAAACACAGTTGTGTGCAAACGATCAAAAACTAGAACTTTTTAAGAAAAGTTACCAAAACGTTTGTATAGAAAACGTTTCGTAAAAAACGTGTCTTAGAAATATTGTCATTGAAAACTTGTCCTTGAATTTTTTCATCGACATAGAAAAAATTTTTTAGGGCTTTTTGCTGTGCAGTAATAAAGCGATGTGTTTCATTGGCACTTCATTTCTACTTGTACTAATACTTCAATGTATTACTAAGAAATTATAAATTTATAATGTTTTTAAGGTTCTGCTGTTGATGCCGCTATTGCCGCAATGTTTTGTATAACCGTCGTCACGATGCATTCCAGCGGTATTGGTGGGGGAAACTTCATGTTAGTGTATGAAAAGCAGAAAAGAAGATCTGTTTTTATTAATGCAAGGGAGAAAGCACCAGCAGCGGCTAATGAGACAATGTTTATAGACAATGGAAAAAATTCCAGATTGGGTAAGACAATTTTTTCCTCTGCCTCATGGTAACGTCGTCTTGCACCTGAACGGCTGTGTTTTTTCAGGTCCCCTCTCCGCCGGCGTACCAGGTGAAGTAAAAGGTTTCATGAAAGCTCATGACATGTTTGGCAAACTAGACTGGGCCGAGCTTGTCGAGCCTTCTGTCAAACTGGCCAGCGAAGGTTTTACTGTGACGTCAGCTGTAGCGAAAGCCATTCAGATATCGAAGAAGGATATACTTGATCCCGACTTTCGGTATGCTTCACTTACAAATAACTATACCACGTGACTGGGATAAAATCTATTCTTATTGAGCCCGCTCATATCAAAAATCTCGATATAAGACATTTCTATTGTTTTTAATATAAACCCTCCAGTATCTTGTCGATATATTGTTGAAAAACACGGAGTCGATGGCTGAAATGAAAGTGGTAGAAAACACAATTGTTTTAAATTTTTTACAGAAAACTTTTGACGAACGAAGATGGGGAATATAAGAAAGCCGGAGATATAATTGTCAATCCAAAGTTGGCCGAAACACTGATGGCGATACGAGACGACCCAGAATCGTTTTATTCCGGAGAACTGGCCAAGAAAATTGCAGCAGATTTTAAAAACAATGATGGAATCATTACTGAGGAAGATTTGAAGAATTATCACGTTGGTGTCACTGAGGATGTGCTGAAACTTGACTTGAACGACGTCACTATGTTGACTTGTCCTCTCCCGTCCGGGGGACCAGTGGTCGCGCAAATTTTGAATATTTTACGGAGTAAGCTGCTTTCTTTGTGCAACCGATAATGTTAATATCAATTTGCCTCTAGATATGTTTATTGGTTGCTCCCAGTGGTTGCCTCGAAAAGAAACTGAAGATTGGAAGTTTAGCCTATCAATATGAATATCAATTTTATATAAATCATTTACATTTCTTTCTTCCTAGACTACAAATTCAACAGGAAGAGCATAGCAGATGTAGACAGCAAAATTCTGACTTATCACAGAATTGTTGAAGCTTTCAAGTTTGCTTATGCGAGAAGACCCCTTTACGGCGATCCTGATTTTGTTGATGTAAGCTTGTGAAATTCCAACCGCATAAGACTACTTTTTTGTTGACACAATCCACCTATGTCGATAAAGAATGGAAGGCCTTGTTTGGACAAGTTTTGATGTTAATTTTCAGGTTGAAAAAGAAATGGAGGATGTTCTGGATCCAGAAGTTAACAAAGAGCTCTACAAGAAGATTTGGGACAACTCGACCCACGATGCCTCGTATTACGAAGGACATCAGTTGGTGAGAGATGAAGGTAGCACAAGTCATCTTTCAGTTATTGCTGGAAATGGTGATGCCGTTTCTGTGACTGGCTCCATTAACTCTTAGTAAGTGTTTTTTAAGTATAATTTATTATGATTTCTTGTAATGTATTCATTGCGTTCGACAATATCGAAGTCAATAATCCACCACAATAAAAAAATGGCGGCTTGTCCATTTTAGCAGAATTCTTTTTGCAGTTCCAAGTCGTTTGTAGCGACAGCTGATGAATTTTACCTGAACGGCATCAAAGTAAAGATGACTAGTTTTCTACTTGACATACTTAAAGCCGGTTTACACTGTCAAAGTTTCTATGATCAAAGTAGGAATTTTTCACTGGGAAATTCTATGTTCTGAAGAATTTGTAAGAAATTCAGAGTGCGGTAGTTCATTGTTGAGCACTGTATTAGTTCCCTTAAAGATTTTTAGCAAATCCTTCAAAACTTAGGATTTACCTGTCCGAAATCCCCACTTTGTTTACAGAAACTTTGACAGTGTAAACCGGGCCTAAGGCTAACTGTTTAATATATGGTGCTGTTTGCATAAGTGTGTAAATAGCTAACCAGAGAGTTCTCAGGAATTTCTAGCTAAAGAGCTAATCCAACCAAAATTTTTGCAGTTTGTACTTAAGTAAGTAACGATGATGTTATCCTGCATGTGAACAGGATGAGTCATCAAAACAACAAAATGTCAAAAACACAAACTCTTTGTGACGACAAAGAATTGGATCTAAAAGCATAATGTAAACAGCGCCTACTGTTTTCAATACAAATGCATTTAGTCAAAAACGACAACCTCATCCCTCCCATATGACGACATCGTCTCTGGTTGAAAGACAAAGTTGCTAGTTACCAGGCTCTGCACCGAAAGAATTAAGCATTGACGAAATGTGTAGGCTTACTAACAATTTCATTAGAAGCGACTTTCAAAACGATTGTATATTGTTTAAAACAACTTCTCGATGTCTGTCTCATCATTTTTAAAATGTTGTGTTGTGTCAGCCCTGCTGTGAATGAGTTTGCAAAAACCTCTGATGGTTCTTGTTCGTCGGAAAATCGGACATGTAATAATGAACAATATTTCCATATTTCAATTTGTTGAATAATTGTGTAACGACCCCAATACTTCAGATATAAAGAGAGAAGCCAAAATACTGAGAAAAAATTATACCATCATTTTGAAAATTGCTTCAAATAAAATTATTTGTCCGTCAAACTTTTACGTAGAAATTCCTGAGAAATCCCCTAAAAGTTACCCCAAAAATTTTGGGATCATAGAATGCCCTTCTAACAAGCTTCTCTTACAAGTTTACTAGTGATATCATTCAAATCTTCAAACCCTGATTCGAACTGCAGGACATCACCCTCGCGATTAACGCTTGCCAATTTTTGCAAAGCAGGTCGAAATTTGTCCACAATATTTTCTCTTCCCATCGCAACAGTGATGATTTTCACCCCTTGGTCCTTCAATTCTTGGGCTTCATGGAATTGGTCATTAGAATCTGACGCTTGACCGTCAGTGAATAGTATTAAAACATTACCAGCATCGCTACGGTCTCCACCATTCCCGTTGAAAACCTGAAGATGTTGTAAATATAATCATTATACGAAAAATGCGTCCCTTCGTGACATAAAACAGGCATTAGCTTAGCTCTGTTCTGTTCTTTCTTGCTCTCTTTCGTTTCGTTTCGTTTGTTTTGTTTGTTTTCCTTTGCTTTGCTTACTTTTGTCTTGTGTCGTTTTCTTTCATTTCTTTTTGCATTGTTTTGTCTTGTTTTCTTTTCCTTTTTTTCGTTTTATTTTGTTTTTCTCTGTTTCGTTTCGTTTTGTTACGTTTCATTTTGTTTTATTTTGGTTGTTTGCTTTCTTTTGTTTCGTTGCGCTTTGTTTTGTTTTGTTCAGTGCTTTGCTTTGCTCCGTGCACTGGTTCTCCTCGACGCTTACCTTCTTCTTCATTAATTAGCTCTAGTGCTTTGCTTTAGCATTTTGTTTTAGAGTTCCGCTCTAATACTCTGTTCTCGTGCACTCTGCGCTTGCACTCTGTTATAGTGTTCTGGCGCGGCTCTGCTTTTATATCTCAGTTGTAGTGCTCTGCTCTAATGTTCTACTCTAGTGCCCAGCTCAAATACTCCGTTCTTGTGCTCTGCCTTAGCACTGTGTACTTGTACAGTACTCTACGACTCTGCTCTAATGCCCTGCTCTAATGCCTGCATGCTTTTGCACTCTTTCTAGTGTATTGCTTTGGCACTCTATAGGTTGTTTTCATTCCTGCGATTTTGAGATTTTAGATGACGGGCAAGTATGTCAAAAATGGCCGTTAAAAATGTTTCAGTTGATTTCAACGACAGTTTAAGAAATAAAGGTTTGATCTCTTCTTATTTCATTGCAGTACACGCCACTCAAATGGGAAAAATTGTCAACAAAATTGTTGATTTGCCCGTCATTTGGTTAAAAAATCACGTGGTTGCAAACAAGCTATACTCTAGTACTCTGCTCTGGTTCTCTGCTCTAGTTCTCCGCCGCTCTGGTGTGTTCCTTAGCGGAGAAGCGAGCCCTTTCATATCTGTCCATGCGAGTCTCTACGTTGCTTGAAATAATACTTGCCTGTTCTCTGGCTTTCTTTAATGCATCACCAGTGTCCGTTCTTTCTGAAGCCAACCACTTCATGCTATCGATACCACCATTTATTTCCGCCAACGAGCTTTTCTCGCCAAGATTAAACTCGACAGTCGTCTGCATGCTCTCTCCAAACTGCATAAGGCCTATTTGTGTCTTATCTGGAGCGATTTCAAATTTTCCGCTTAATTCCTTGAGATCTTTCTTGATCATATCAAAATTATTCGGTCCGATACTTCCCGAACCGTCGACCAAGTACAGAATGTCGAGTTTCGTGACTGAGCATTGTACCTCTAAAAACATTGACCGAAATTTATTTAGAATGATATGGTGTTAGAAAGGTTGAAAACACTAAGCAACGAGCAGTGCAGCGGATTGCACTCAATATGTCTAAACAAAATAATAACAGTTTTCCTCATAGACAATAGCCGTTTTCACAATAGAAGACAGACAAATCGTCTGACGATTCGGTCGAGTGACATGAACTCGAGACGGACAAGTTTTTGGCGACTAAAACTAGTACCAAACAAAATGGTGAAAATTTTTCACGATTCAGCGTATTTCATGACTAGTTCCACTCCCAGCGAGCAAGAAAACGACTGCTTGTTCGTCTGTATGTGAATTCGGGTCATGCAAATGTCCATTTGTTCGTCCAGTCGAA
This sequence comes from Phenganax marumi, assembly GCA_025400095.1. Classification (NCBI taxonomy): domain Eukaryota; kingdom Metazoa; phylum Cnidaria; class Anthozoa; order Malacalcyonacea; family Clavulariidae; genus Phenganax; species Phenganax marumi. The sequence continues at coordinate 10,988 of JAODVM010268685.1, read as the reverse complement.
CAAATCGTCTTCACAGACGACCTGCAGGTCAGACAAATTTAGACGATTTGTCCGACTTGTTTTCACATCGGACGATTTGTACGACTGAGACGATTTGATCGTCCTGACGATTTGTCTGTCTTCTAATGTGAAAACGGCTATACTTACAAGTAAATGCTTTTATTAAGAAATGATGACCCCGAGAGTTCAAGAGAACGTTTTGCAAGGTAATGTAAAAATTATATCAGTTATTCAAAGCATAACTAGCAGTTCAAGTGCAAAATTGTCTGTTTAAATGGATGCAAATGTTGGGCAAACATTTTCCATTCATCATGTTGAAGCCTTATAAGTACTGTTGTGGTACTTTTTACTGCTGTATGATGGATACTGTTGCATCCAGACAGATTTTCTGGGGGAGTGCAGGGGATGCCACCTCCACCCCCCAAATGTCTGCTTTGACCCCCCTAAACAAATTGTTCACCCCTCCAAAAATATTTTAACCCTCCCCCCAACTTTCAGCATAACATATAAACACCGTCCAGTCGAACTGCGGAGTTATCCTTTACAATGTTTAAAAGAATAACAAAGAACGAGAAAACTAGAGATTTTCGTGCAGTACGTTTGATATTCTTCCCTCGTAGTGGCTGGTTATAACACCATGAACCATTGTTGTTATGCGCAAAGAAGATGCGCACAAGACACTGACAGACTTTGTCCTTTGCGGTAGAGTTATTTGGTTCAATGAAAATCACCCATATTTAAGCTCACCCCCTAAAATTTATGGCACCACCCCATTAAAAAGATATGAAATGCCGTCAAATGGAGGTTGATAGTTTTCAAACATATTGTCCAACATGTCCGACAATATTGGATCAACAGTGTTGTTGCATAAATGTTGCTTCTGTTTAATCATGCCTTAAGCAATGCTCACAGACACACAGCTTGGCAAAATATTTGACTTGACTGTTTGTTAAGCTGTAGAAATATATTGCACAATATATTGTATGTACTAGTTCTCATAATTTTCATTTCACAAGCCAAGCCACAACTGTAAACAATGCTATAATCACGACATCTTGTAGGGAAAATCACAGTGAAATAGAACGTAGGAGAAGAAACAAAATGAATTCTTATATCAATGAGCTGTCTGAGATGGTGCCGACTTGTAATGAAAACCCAAAGAAACCAGATAAACTAACTGTTTTACGAATGGCTGTTGATCACATCAAACACTTACGAGGTAAGTTTCAGCCACACAAATATGTTCAGAAGTACATCTGCTCTGCCACTGGCAATTTGATGGAAACATTAGGCTTGAATCCATTGAAAGGCATGTAAACTAGTCTGGTATTTGTCAGAGTGAAATGAACAGGTAAGGCTCACTGTGTGATGCATTGATGGTCAGTGGGTCATAATTTCTTCCTGAAAATTTTTGAAAATCTCTTCTTTTATGTGGCTATATAAATTCAGTTGTGGATGGCTAAAAGTTTAACCTGCTATTTTGTCATCAACTAATTATGCCAGTATAACTGTGTTTGTTGTAATGACACTAGGCAATCTATACTGATTGTTTTATATTAACTTTTAGCAGAGCCAACATTTGAACAGCCAACAAATGCAAAGACGTCATCATTCTTATCAGAAAGAGAATTAAAACTCTTAGTTTTGGAGGTGTGTTATTTCTGTGTAAAATTTCTGCATCTCTGCAAATTGTATTAAAAGTTTATTCAACTAAATTTTTTCAGGCTGCTGGTGGTTTTCTGTTCGTTGTCAACTGTGTTAGTGGTACATTGTTGTATGTCTCAGACTCGATAACACCTGTACTCAAGCAAACACAGGTTTGTGTGACTTGGTTTTAACTTGAGATTAATGTGTTTCTGAATAAGTATTTTATTACAATTTTCATTTTAGTCTAGAATGAAAGTGTGTTATGAACATGTTTTTTCCTTCAACACTAAAATGCTTAGTTTCAATGTAATTCGACATAATCTGTAGGAAAGTATTTATGAATGAACTTCACATAGCTGTAGTACCAATGTTTGGGTTAAAACTGCTACTTTTACAATCAAGACAAGTTTGACGAAACTCTTTTCTTATTGCGATTGCCCAACTTTAAATTATATACTTTATTTTCAGACTGACTGGGAAAACAGAAGTATTTATGATCTTATACATACGGATGATGAGAAAAAAGTTCGAGACCAACTTTGTATTGATGCTCCAGACTCAGGGAGAATTCTTGACCTCAAGAGTAAGATCTTCAATTGAAATAGCAAGGCAATTATTTTCTGAGTATCCTAATATTTTTTCTATTTTTTTCTATCTATTCTCCTATCTATTAGCGGGAAGTGTACGGAAAGAATCTGCACCAGGTAATGGCAATGCACTGCAACGTAACTACAGTCGACTCCTGATAACTCGAACCCTTGCTGACTCGAACCAAAATTGATTTCCCTTTAATTTCTGTAAAGCATTACAGTACTTTTACCCCCAGTAACTTGAAACCTTGATAACTCGAACCTCCCGCTAACTTGAAGTAATTTCTGTTTCCCTTTATGTTCTTGTATGTCTACAGTACTAATATTTACCTGACAAAACAAAGCAAAACAGTGTATCATAGTTTCAAATATTGAAGTTGTTATAAAGTCTTTTTATACTACACCAAACATATGTCAATCCAGTTCAGGTTTCTCTGATTTAGAAAACAATTGATTACAGTGCTCTGCATGCTCATAAAGCCTTATATTGCGCCAGTTTCACTCGATTTCTCCATGCTGTAATTAAGATTGATTAAATTGTGCTCTGTATGAATAGAAAAATAGTAAACATCATTTTTCCTTATTTCTGGAAGTGTGTTCTGAGCTCCCAATAACTCGAACTCCTGATAACTTGAACCTTTTTCAATTTCTCTTGGAGGTTCAAGTTATCGGGAGTCGACTGTAGTCTGAGAAGTTACATTAATCTGTCTTGCTTGGTTTAGTTTAATTCTCAGTTTAATTCTATTTCTTCTGTAACCACTGGCAAATATTGTATTTTCATTAGTTTTGGTTTACAGGTGTGCAATTTAAGCATAATACTTGTCTACAGCCAGTGAAACTCACTCTAGTATTTACAACTAGCCAATCATTCAGTATTAAGGAAACAAAAGATGGTTTCGCTCTCTTTTTTCCTGTAAAATTTCTTCAAATGGGGCTATTCAAAGGTTTAGCATATTGAATTTCAACAAATTGTATTTTGCACTGTTTCCTTTAAAACAGTTTCATAGGATGTGTAATTAATAGATAATAAAACAAGTGGACCAATTCCATCGTAAACTAATCTTCGATCTAGGCAAAAAGAAGTAAATTCATCTACGCAGCTCGAGAGAACATATTAGATTTAGTTAAACTGCGAAGTTTGGTTGCAAAATGTGGTAAGATGTGGAAAGTGTAGCCATGCAAACTTTGCAAAATTAGTATATTTTTCTATTGCTCGTGGAAATTCTTACTATTTTTGAGTCGAAAATGGCCGAAAGAGGTAGCAATTTCCGCATATAATAGAAAAATACTCCAAATTGGCGAACTTCGCAGGGCTATCTTATCCACATTTTACAACCTTTCGCGACCAAACTTTGCAGTTTACTACATCTGATATGCTCTTTCCAGCTGCACACATGTAGATAAATTTACTTCTTTTTGCATAGATCAAGGTTTATTGCATAATGCGATTCGTTCATGAACTCGTATGATTTTGGCATTAATTGCGCCCTGATTCGTTCTATCACCATTATTGAATTGAAACTCCACATAGCGTAACCTACTTAAACTCGCTTCGTATTAGATAGCGTAACCTATATGTATAATTTAAAGTACTTAAACTCGCTTCTTATTAGATAGCATAGCCTAGGTATAAATCAAACTACTTAAACTCAGTTCTTATTGTCACTACGCGCGATTCCCGCTTACAGTATGTTGTAGTCATTCCGGTAAGCCGGGACGAGAAGTTTACTATGTTGTAAATACTTCAATCCCGGCTGCTAGGGTGTCTCCAGGGTGATCATGGAATTTTGCATAGATAGGACCTATTTCGAAACGCAACTGATTCTATAGGTCAGTAGGCAGAGAACATTGTAGCGGCTTCGCCGCGCGTCAGATTTGATTCCTGACAGAGGGTTCTTTGTACAGGTCCTAGAATGGTATAACATATAGTCCATCTGTTCGATATCATCTACTGTCAACCGCGCAATATAGCATCAGGCTATTAACATCGCTCAATTATAATTTCCTTGTCTCTATATAATAGAAGCATCTCGACTGTACGCAACTTCAAGGAGAAATTTCATATGTCGCATGAAGTATGGGCAGTCGCAAGATAGCAGTATTGCGCAACCTGCATCGGGACTGGATGATGACTATGCAGTAATTCACTGCACTGGGTTTTTAAGAGTAAGATAAACTTGTTCACGTGCGTAGTTTTTCCTGTCTTCATAGTTTCAAAAATCCTTGATTATAGTAAAAAAATTTTAATCTTAAATGTACAGTATGCAGTTCAATTTGTATTATTATAGTTCTGGTTGTCTTATGTCTTTTGCGCCGCCATCGGAAATAGACTATTTTGTTTCCAGTGATTACACAGCCTTGACTATAGCTTGAAAGAGCTTCCCAAAAGAAGCAGAACTGCAAAGTTTGGTTGCAAAATGTTGTAAAATACAGGGGAAAAAGCCCCGTGAAGTTTACATATTTTGTGTAGTATTGTATTGCATGTAGCAAAATAACCACTTCTGAGGCGAAAGTGGTTATATTTTTCGTGCGTAATACAAAAGTATACAAAATTTACAAACTTCACTGGGCTATATTTTCCACAATTTACAACATTTCGCAACCAAACTTTGCAATTTTACGAATTTTAGGATGCTCTTTTAAGCTGTGGTGATTGGAATTCGTTCTTCTTGTCCAGATAAAAATGTAGCCGATAAACGAAATTGCCCATTGTATCCAATATTAAAAAGTCCTTTAGTTGAAACCTCTATCACAAGCGTACACCTTTATTGGGTGTACACTAACCTACTCTCCGATTGGTTTGGCGGTATACTGAAACTTCTGCCTCTCTAATGTGGACACCTTGTTTTGTTCCGGCCTCTATGATATAGACACCTCTTTAATACGGGCAATACTCTAACGCAACTGGTTCTTCGATATCCGTATACGAAAAGTTCAATTATTGCCCTAGTTACAATTTTGTTTTTCTTTTGCAGTCGTGTGCCGGTGGTCGTGTCAGTAACTTGGTTCCAATCACAGACTCAAGTGACCCTGCAACATTCTGCCTCGTTGCTATTGGTCGATTACAACCCACGTGTTCTCCTGTGGGAAGTGACGTACAAAATCATGAACAAGTGAATGAATTCATTTCAAGAATTGCTGTCGATGGAAAATTTACATTTCTTGATCAGAGGTTAGACAGGAAGTAATACTTTCTAGCGTCGTTTACATCCACGTGCCCAGCACTACTCGGTCTGGCCTTTATTATAGCAGCCTAGCCAAGATTGGGAATGAAGATATATTCAACTAATCATTGGCCTATCGTGAAAGCAGTTTTGTTTCCTTGTGCCTGCAGCAAAAAGTGACAATTTTTTGTCCGTTTAATACTTAATTCCGCTTTGTTCGCGTGCCGCTCGCGTTCTTATTGGGGCTGTTCAAAAGTCTAATTTGATCTTCATTAAAAGTCAGAAAGAGGCAGATTTGGTGCAAGTCTACGGGATACTAATACATGCTTTTTATTGCGCAGAATACAGTATGTGCTTGGTTATTTACCAAAGGAGATCTTGGGTAAAAGTTGCTATGAATTCATTCACCCGGAAGACAGAGAGAATATGATGGAAAGTTTTGACCAAGGTACACCGCAGTAGAGTATTGTACTGTGCAGGATGGATCCAATAGAGTTACAGTAAATACACTTCTTTTCAACGTTACATTGTTGTCTTTTAGTTTTAAAGACAAAAGGACAAAACTTATCGGTTGAATTTCGCTTCCGTAACAAACATGGAACTTACGTGAAAATCCGAACAGTGTGTTTCAGTTTTCAAAATCCCTTCACCGATCATCCTGAATATATCGTTTGTCAAAACGCAATCGTCAGGTAAATATAAATGCATTACAGCTCCTCGCACAGCGGTAACTTTCTTTGCGATTCTTTATAGCAAGATGTTTACACAAGTTTTTTGTTTTGATTAAATTCAATTCGTGACAACTAATTAGTAGCATACTAAAGCACGTTGGCGGAAGTAGGCAGCGTTTGAGTGCGCTTCAGTATATATTGCAACCATCGTTTGCACGAAACATTTGAGTGTCGTCATGTTTTCTCAAATGTTTCCTAGATAGAGTATCGGGCGTTGTAAATGGTAAAAACAACAGCTGTTGAAAAAACTGAGTGCGAGTCATTGTTTCCTAATTAACATAGGACTATAACATTTTTATAGGGATGTGTTGTGTTGTAACAAACTAAAGGCTTAATCAGTTCTTTTGTTGTATAGGAGTAGAAGTCTAGATACGACAGACTTTCATGCTTTATCTCCAAATGATACTTGGTCTTCAACTCCAGCCACGCTTGGTGTAACCGCTGACAGGTCTCACAGCGGCTCACCCAATGAAGGGTTATTCTCTCAAGGTTTCCCAACTCGACCTAAACATTTTCCCGGTACGAGAAAATCACTTATGTTTTGCTTTATGTAACATCTACTGGGTAGAACATTGCTTGTTGCATATAAGATTATACACTATAGACCAGCGCTTCACCACTAGGTGAACCGTTTTTAGTCCAATACCTCAAGGTCGCACATGTTGTAAGTGTCTTGTAAATCTTACTGGTCCAGTTTTCAACAAAAATCGAAAGAAAGTAATTTGGGCAAATAAGTCAACAAAGAAACGTATGGAAATCAACAGAATTAATACCACGACATTCAGATACACTTATTAAACATTCATGTCTTTGGATTCTCTGCATGAATTCCAAAGTTTTTTACCCATTATACAAACTCTACGTAGTTAGTGCAAGTTATAGTTTATTAAGGGGATGTTTTCCAAACTTGATATTAATGTGATTACTTTGCTTTTCAGAATTGCCTCAAACTGCTCCTGTTTATTTGGTATGAAAGTGTTAAATGTTGTAGATATTGCATGCGTAGACATTAATTTGTTAAGAAAATTTGTGGTGTAATCAATAAAATATATTGTCAAATTTTCGCATCTTAATTCTTTATAACATTATGTATTTTTTAAAAAATTTCTCGCAGGGTTCAAATGCTGTCCCACCTTTCTCTATTGCGAATTTTCCTTCCGCCGAAGAGCGAGGAGGTCCAGTCAGGATTCCGTCAATGGAACCCAACAATTGTAAGTGTGTTTTAACCATCGTTCCCAGGGCTAACTTTGCTCGCTACCATGTCTAACCTCACTCCCAGGCTTTACAATATTCCTTTTTCAAAATATCCTGAGCAAAAACCCTGGTGGACCATGCACACCATTCATGCTTTAAGAGGCCCGCCCGCTTGATGTAGTTGCTCGCCGTTCTACGCGTGCTTACTTTTTGCTCAGCGTCTGTGTCGCAGGCTAAAACCCTGTAAAAGAGCTTGCGTCTGTTTTCTATATGGTTGTAATATAAGCACTTGCATTGTGTGATGCTGTCGACAAATGATCGATGCCAAATAGCTTTATTGCCAATTTCAAGCAACCGTTAACTGTCAACCTTTTTTCACGTTTGTTTTACGTTTGAACTTTGCATGTTTGTCGCTTGAAATGTGTACGTTTGAATGAAGGAGTAGCATGTTTCGACAGAAAATAGGCGTATAGTCTGTCAAAACATGCTACTATAACTCACTTCAACGTGCGCATTTCAAACGGCACACATGCAACTTTTAAACCCAAACAAACGTGAAAAATGTTCGCGGTTGACGGTTGCTTGAAAATGGTAGTATATTCATAATGCAAAAAAAAAACTGTTGTAAATAGCGGTATACTTCGATTCACCAGTTGATAACTCTCAGCGATCTCATGTTTTTCTCTTTCGTTAGACGAGTTTGATCCGCGTAAAATAGCTTCAATGGCTGCAGAGAAAGTTGCATTAAACAGATATGCTTTACCACCTAGTTCACTCGACCGTTCTCCGTTTTTGCCTGACGAAGGTCGTCACCCGCCAAACTCCCTTCACTTCCGACCCGCACCGTCGACGAACTCCGACATGAACCGTCTAGTCCCGGGACCATATCTCAATAACAATATCGATATGAACAATCTAGAACGCTCTATAGATTTGAAACCTACACTGCAACATATGAGCGGCTACGATTCTCAGATATCATCAACTAATTCCTTGGCTATGAATCCGGCTATAATTACGTCACCAAACGCAGCCAACCGAAGCTATCCGTTTAGCGATTGTAACATTTAGCGAGAGAAGCGATGCTGGAGCTTTTTGGTATTATACTAACGCGTAGCTAGTTTGATGAATCTGCGAGACTGGTCCAGTGGGCTGGTCAAGAAAGAAGGTACATAATTGAATGGCCCACAGAACATTGAAACATTGGAACTATACAACTAATTTATTAGTTGTTATAGTCTTGTATTAAGATATTTTGTAGAGTAGAGTTTGTGAAATTTTGAGTGAAATCTGGTACAGTAAACACCGGCGTATAGGAAACAATGCAATCGCTGGAGATAAATTCGTTGTTTTTTGGCGATCTCCCTGAGGAGTCATTGTTATCGGTGACATAGTTAAAAGAAGTTGGCGTCACCGAACATCGAGCTTAAATTAGGCTCATCCGCGCAATACATTAGACCGAATCTATTCGTGATAATTATAGTCAAAATAGTTCCGTACCAGTGAAGTGCCTGCAGTGTAAAATATTTGACTTTATGTGAATTGAACATAAACCAGTTTCAGACCACGCGTGCAACAGCCACTGCACTATAGTTTCTAGGAGGTGACAGAGCACGAACGCAACATGCACTGACACGGAGTGTTATTGTGAAAACACGTAAAAACACGGTTGAACACGAAAAATGAACTATTCTGCAATAATTAGAGTAGAACACGAAACTTGTAAGTAGGGTGTAATTGTTAAGTAGCGTAATTATTTAGTGACATTATTTGAATAATTTAAAACATACATTGTATTGGTGCACTGTAGACTATTTTTTGCAATATGTGAGTGTACTACTGTTGATAGTTTTCTAGTGTGTGATTGATTAAAATGTGTTGTCCGATAAATATAGAGCCTACGACTGGATACGCGACGCTCCTTATGGACTAGCTAACACATTTAAAATCTGTTTTTTAGTACGCGTATTTGTGCGAGCAAAAAATAAATCAAGAAATGTGATTGGCTTGCAAAATATTTCGCCCGCGAAAAACTCTCAAGCGAACCAATCATGTTGCTAAACTTATTTTTCGCTCCAACACCTTTTTATCAGCATGAAAACATGCAAAGAACGTATTAATGGCTAGTTACTAATTTGACCAATCTTCTGCATCAAACAGAAAGTTAACTCATCATGTCTTGGGTAATCAACAGTATTGCGCGAGTTTATAGTCGGTACAATGTGGATGGCTGGTTATTCTTTTGATTAATGTCTGGGTATATAGTATAGTATGATAATGTTAAATAACCTGCAGCCTCAGGCTAAGAGTACACCAACCTCGTACCCAGGGTCTCCGTGTTTAAGGTTCTGGGTAACGCCCCCCTAAACACGGGGACCCTGGGTACGAGGTTGAGAGTACACGAGACCGGTTTCGTAAAACACGACACCAAAATCAAACATTTCTCGGCCGTGTGCACCTCTGAAACTTGTACAAAATGTATTCGTTCTTTTCGGCTCTATTATAGCAGTTTTAGGCTCGTAACTCTCGTCTTTGGATCTTTGGATGGGTGAATTCGACGTCCTAACTACGCAGAACCGGTCTCGTGTAAAAAATTATCCAGGCCTCCTCGAGTAATAAATAGGTGACATCACAGTCATAGTGACATAACTGAAAAAGAACTGGGGACTAAATGCGGACCACAATCTTGGAAGAAAATTCTGAGCACTTTTAAATTTTTTAAGTATCTACTTCCCTCCATTTACAATGTTGTCATTTACGTTATACGATCTTTTCCAAAACTGTTGGAAACGTTTAGAAAAAAAGTGTAATTTACGTACTTCAATTTATGTAAGATTCGATTTAGATTTTTATGTAATTTAAAAATAGTCTCCAGATATTTTTTCCAAGATTGCAGTTCGGAGAAAATAAAAAGACTTGAAATTCGAGTTCTAAAAGTATCGGCAATTTATCTCGTTCCCAAAGCCCGTGTTCGCCTGACTGCGCGTGATCAGTAGCTCCGCCGAAAGCGCCGTTTTTTGCCTTATAAGCCGCGTCCTACACGTTTTAAGCACCGAACGTCTACCCAAGAGGCTACCACTACGTTGTTTCCAGGGCTGGTAGTTGACAACAGTTGGTTCACACAACAAATTTACTATCAAGGCACACAACGAAATACCTTTTGGAGGCTCTGCATTTGTCATCCTGGTGTATTTTCCTTGGTGACCAGCACCATTCTCGATCTTCCATGAAAAATTTGATATTATTCTTTATCCAGTCCCAGGTCTCCAATTTCATCTTCGTCTCCCCCGATAGCTTTCCAGAATGCGACAGCGACCTAAATGCAGGACACGCTTACTTTCGTTGTCTTAGTAAAAGGTAGTCTCATACATTTTGCGTATATTTCACAGTCGGTAGGACAAGGACCTTTCACCCATGAAGTTGTGCGTTCGATTCTCAGCGTGGACTTAACTTGCCCATGTGAAAAGAGGGCGTCAATCACTCTGCTGAAACTCGTAGGTTTTCTCTGAGTACTCTGGTTTCCCTCTATAGGAGTTGACAGGGTGGGCTAGGATCACAGAGGATACACAGATTAGGAAATAAACAGACTAGGAGAGTTATAACTAAATGTCGTAATTATACACAGTCTAGGGTAAAACATACAAATACATATACATATATAC
>JAODVM010268574.1:0-12402 GCA_025400095.1 Phenganax marumi | reverse complement strand
GCTGTTTGCGATCCATGGGTTGCCGGCAACAGTGGTAAGCGATAATGGTACTAATTTTACCAGCAACGAGTTTCAGGTATTCATGAAACGGAATGGAATTAAACATATCACAGTTTCACCCTACCACCCGTCGTCCAACGGCCAGGCAGAAAGAGCCGTTCGGGTTTTCAAAGAGGGCATGGAGAAACTGAAAGAGGGAAGCGTCCGAACGAGATTATCAAGGTTCCTTTTTAACTACCGCATAACACCCCATACAACGACAGGGGTGGCACCGGCAGAGCTGTTGTTCAAAAGAAGACTCAGAACACACTTGGATTTGGTGCAGCCTCAAATCGACGAACATGTGAGAGAGAAACAATTTCAACAGAAGTTGGGCCATGATCAGCGAACCAAAGAAAGAGTATTCCAGTCGGGGGATCCAGTGTTTGCACGAGATTTTCGCAAAACCAAAACTTGGCTTCCCGGAACAGTGAAAACCTTGACTGGACCTGTGTCAGCGCAAGTGCAAGTTGGAGATGGGCAGATCATCCGTCGGCATTTTGACCACCTTCGACGGCGGACAACTACAGACGAGATAGTCCAGCCGGAAGTTGCAGATGAGATCGTACCACCGATTGAAGCATTAGAACTACCACCAATAGAAGAAGTTGCCCTCCCGGAGCAAGCAGAGATTGTCATTCCCCGAGATGAGGACCGGCCTCACCTCCGAGAACAACCAATCAGAGAGCACCGCCTTCCACGGCATTTACAAGATTATGAACTCGGAAGCTGATTGAAGTGACATATGGGGAAACTCCAATCCTCAAACATTACAGTACATTTTCTTGGTAGCTGTCGTTCTTGTTATTGTTACTTGTTACGTACTAGTTTTGAACTTAGTTGGGAGGAATGTAGTAACTGTAGTAGCCTCCGTTGACATTGACCTGCATTGGGGTGTACACCTGCAGGGTTGGGGGTTCGCATGCATGTGCTTGTAGTGATAGTTTACAACACCTAAGAAGGTACATTACAAATGAATCATATATTATAAATACGTACAACCCCTTACCTTGACATAGACACTTTACGGTACGTTTTTTCTAGGTTGATGTAGGCAATGACAAATACATTCATCTTCGCATCTATGAGCCTCTTCCTTACACTGGAAAGCCTCCAGAACTTAGCGATATCCAGCTCAACAAAACTGCTGATGATGAAATTACATACTTCTAAATATTAAACTTAATCTTTTATCAATTGATGTTTAAAATTCAAAATAAAAGTTGCACAGTTTGAAATTTGTGCTCTGTTGTATTGAACTGAATTATGATTTCACTTATGTCTCTCTTTGACAAATAAAAATTTTCTGAATGTTGTAGAATAAACAGTGTCAAATAATTTTGATAGCCATTGAGATGCAAGAGTTTTATTTTGATAAGTAAAATCATTTGGTGTTAGCCAGAGTAAACAAACAAAGAAGAGTGTATTGAACTGCAGTGTATTGTAATGTAATGACTTAAGAATAACATATTCAGATAGTTTTGTTAACAAAGTAACTAGTCAGATTGTTCTCCTCCTGAGAAGCAATATCATTGGGGGCTGATTGTTCAAAAGTGGGTTAGCAACTAATCCGGGTTTAAATTTAACACACCATTTTTATTACCCCATTTTGAAGCATTGTTTATTTTGAAACTTTGAGCCATTAAGTTACTCATTAAGGGAAGCACTTTGAGCAAAAATCTTATCAAAAATTCAACTTAAACGAGTTTGAAATCAAGGATGAAGTTGTTCATTAACCCAGGATTAAGCTAACCCACTTTTGAACAACCGGCCCCTGGTGTTTAAATCACCAAATTACAAAATGACTAAAGCTTGCATTATCAATGAAAATAATTATTGAAACTCTCAGAAGTCCCAGCAATTAAGCAAACAGTATAGTGCAGTGATAGTTAAAAACAATACAATTCGGCATGTTCACCTTTGAATGTTTGCATCAAAATTTATTAGTTTTACCCGGAAATATTATTTTCATCCAAGTGAAGGTGGCTTAAAAACTTTCCAACATTTTTCATTAAATACCTTGAAAAAGACAACATAAAAATAAAAGAATACGCAAAATGATTTTATGCGTTAATGAGGGATTCTTGCATTTCCAAACTAGGTTAACCCTAGAGGCAGATTAAAGGTACCATAAGCCCCTAGTTGTTTTTTTGACTAGACCCCCTTATCTCAAACATTACTTAAAAAATAGTTTGGTGGCCTCCCCCCAGGACTTGGTAGTCCCCAGGCCCCTGGCTTAGCTCAGTCAGCCCCCCCCTAATCGGCTTCTGGTTAACCTACTACATACAGACATTTTTCTCACCTTCAAGCTACGTTGCTGTACAACTTCTTCAACATTTAATTCAGATCTCATTAACCTCAACTGAAAAAGACAAACAAAATCTACGATCAGTCGACCACCTATTTGTAAACATGGTGGAAGGGAAGAATGGTACTCTTGCATCATAATGGTCAACGGAAGTATCCGACATTTACTCTTGTTCATGTAAGCAGCAACTATACTGATGATTTCTTGCTCACAATTTTTTCAAAATTGTCATCACACGCCAAATTTTGTCAACTCCTTGACAAATATTCAAGCCTGTTGAAATTATCAGGATTACCTTTGAGAATTTTTCAGGCTGTCAGATTCCACACATGGGGGTAGCTACACAAATTGTTCTTTTCAAAATTACATGACAATTTCCAAAAATCACAAGGAAAAAATCAACCATATAACCACTACTTACTGAATGACAATACATTCCAGTGCACCCTACTTTGTTAGTTTACTCTGTCTAACACCAGATGGGTTTACTTGTCAAAGTGAGACTCTAGCTTCTTTTAAAATGACTTAACAAAACTATCTGACAATTCTCTAGTAAATGTATTGAGTGACAATACACTCCAGTGCACCTTACTTTGTTAGTTTACTCTGTTTACCACTAGATGACTTTACTTGTTTCTAGCTTACCTTAGTCTGTTCATTTCTAAGATGTTTTAAGATATCTTGATTATCTGAGTCTACTTCTCGTCTGTCTTGCAATTTCTGTATAGAAGACGACACCTGCGTCACGCACTTTTTGATAGCTTTCTCTCTAGTTGAATAAGCACCTAGTAACTAAAAAACAATGTTTATATGAAGATCAAGGATTGGACATAGTTGTAGTATTTGAGTCATTTAAAGAAGAATTGTAGTGCATCTTCTCATATAAAGACCAAAAGTTGTAGTGTCTACATCAAGGTCAGGGATTGTCCATGCCCTAGACATGATAGAAACATATGTACCTCAGCATATAATTCTTTGCATTTATTTTCAGCATTTATTTCACCAGCAAAGGATGTAGTTGGAACACTTTTATTTAGTCTATAAATTATTTTATCGTCCAATAGTCTTAAAACCTTCAATGCCTCCTACGAAATGAAATAATTGCAGTCAAAGCACTTTATTCATTAATCAACCAGTTTTTGCTGATTTGAAAACCATTCCAGCATTTCATTGACATACATTTGCTCTCTTATTCATTTTACACAAACGCAGTCACACGACCTAAAGATTTTAAGATCATGCAGTCACAAAGCACTATGTATTTCGAGCAAAAACGTTCAAATAACAGCGTACATTCTAGCTAATTCTTTTACACATTTATCAAAGAATAGACCAACCTTTAATAGTCCTATATCCAATGTTAATATAATGCACCAAAGTAAGAAATTTAAACAAATGCAAACCTTAAATTCAGTGAAATCTTCACAAGACATTTGAGTCAACTCCTGTTCACCCGCCGCCATTTCGACCCAGGTGCGTTCACACGGTAGATACGTCATGTTAGATGAGTATAATATGACTACAATATAAATGTTGAATACTTCGTGTAACATACACACGTGACACAAACGAACACATCGCGTGTTACATAGAGATGTAACGATGCATACGTCATGTTTCAGAACCATAGGCACTGGCCCCGCACTTCGAAGTTTTTCAAGTCGTCAACCCCGCTTTCACGGTGCGCGAGGTAGCCAACCACTAATAAACTAGAATTTCCGAAAACAATTGGAAGTCCTTTAAGTACGCTTAAATATGCGACTAATATAACCAGTAGAGCTGAGCGGTTAACCGAAAAATTCGGTTCTTCCGGTACTTTTTTTAGCACCGAAATATTTTGGGCAAAAGAACCGGTAGTTGCGGTTCAAATTTCCTTCAACTTGCACCTGATTGCAGGCTTTATAGTGCTTGGGAAACACGAAAATGGCGGGCTAGCAAAACACTTCAGTAGTGTGCAGGTTGTGCCGAAAAGCAATAAGCTTGAAATAACATATAATCTACGAATCTGCGAAAAAGGAAATCTTTCATGTTCACAACTTTCAAATTTCTCATTGCTCACAGTGTTCAGAAATTTGCACAAATTTATAAAGGTATGAAGTCATTGATTCAAAAGTACTCGAAACACAACAATACATGAGTTAATAGATTTTTTTGAAAATAACCGAAACCGAACCGAACCGAGGTTTTTTCGTTCCGAAAAAACCGAAACCGGAACCGAGACGATATTTCTGGAACCGCACAGCTCTAATTCAGTTAGTGTATTCTAACTGCAAGCTACGATTATTAAATCATCTATCTCTCTCTCTCTCTCTCTATGTTTATTTAGAATGCTTGGCGACGGAAAGTTTTCTTGGTTCGGGACATCTTACTGACCTGGCTGTGTGGGAGAATGGAAAGTAAGTTGTCCCCATTTAGTAACGGGAACGACACGAGGAACGATCTCGTATCCAGGCCTTTGAATCTATGCTTAGAGTGATTCTGAGAGTGCTTGGTTAAATAGCATGTGTTGAATTTTTTAGCTTCTAGAATTGTAATAATTTGAAGTTGTTTACTGTACTAATTTTTAGGTTTTGCGTTTCAAGTTTTAACGACGGGATTTACCAGCTAGGTGTGAGTAATGATGGTGAAGGTGGATTTACTATCAAAACTCAAACACATTTCTGAATCAAACATCGGCCAGGAAAACTAAGCAAGGTGTGTCGGGCTACCCAGAAAATGCATTCTTGGGTGGAAAAAGCCGCGAGCATCGGAAAATGGTTTGAATTGTAAACTACGCGCAGTAAGTTATTTTTTAAAAAAATTAGCAGATTATCTATTGATAGTAATATATTCCAATCACGGCTGATGTGATTTCAAATTTTAACTCTTTAGTCTTTCATATCGGCAAAGTTTTAATATATCGGGAAAATGATTACCAAAAAACCCTTTCGCGCTTTAAAAGCGAAAAACGAAGTTCTCTCTTATATGAAGTACGAGCCATCGATCGAATTCGAAAACCAACATGGCGGACGAGATTGACACAATTTCGACAAACGGGAGAAATCATTCCATTCACGAAGACGATATAAAAGGTATTCTTGCAAAATAAGAGTAGTTTTATATCTCTCACTTGTTTAACGTTAACTTCAATACGTGTTCTTAACGCTGTTGTCGTGTTTTTTCTGACAGAAATTCAAGCGTTGGACGTGGAACTGGATAAATTGGACTCTTGTCTGAGTGTACTCGAAGGACGGAATGATAGCTTATACTCGGAGTGTGTTAAAGTTTTAGAAAGAATGAAAGAACTGAGACAGCAAAATACGAGGGAAACTGGAGATTGAATATTTCCTAGCTTCTTGTTGGAAAGATATTTAGTAAGAAATTTTGACGGTCCAAGATTTTATAATTTAACGGCTTTTCAATTATAAAGTGTAAACTAACTACAGGGAAACCCTTCTAATTAACTTGTGATCGTTCGCAAAAATCTTGTTGGGACTTCAAAATTGCGTTTTATACCACAGCAAACCTTGAAAAAACCAAGAGTGAATGCATTTTGAGTTTTTCAAAAGGACTGGTTCCCAAATTACGTCAGCAAATATAATATGTGATTAATTAAATTATTAAAAACCATTTCTAGTCCTATAATTCATCCCTTGTCTTCGAGGATTTTGTCTTGGTAGCATCAAACATCCAAAAACCAGATGCTTTGCCTTCAACA
Organism: Phenganax marumi; assembly: GCA_025400095.1. NCBI lineage: Eukaryota > Metazoa > Cnidaria > Anthozoa > Malacalcyonacea > Clavulariidae > Phenganax > Phenganax marumi. The sequence continues at coordinate 6,358 of JAODVM010268574.1, read as the reverse complement.
TCACGAGTTCGTTTCACAAATGAGGAAAATGAAGAGACACAATTTCCAATAAATACTTTAGACTTTGTTAGAATTGCCAGATCAATGATAGGTGCATCACTGCTCGAGTCTTCACGCTGGTGAATTGTCACCTAAAAAACAAAGCAAAATAGATGAAAGTTAACGAAGTTACTTTTGACAAGTGTGTTGATTAGTTCATTTACTTGTGCATGTTATACCATATTAGCTTACCTTTTTGCTCAAAGTCTTCAATTCTTTCTCAATGACTGATTTGTATGGATCATTATCTGTGGCAATGAACACAGAATTTGCCTTGTACTGTTTTACAATTTTTCTTGTCTTTTTTGCAATTGCTTTCTTTGATGGCCAGCACATATCTTTGGTTAGTTGGTATTCATGGTCATAGCCTGTGCATTGCTTTGATGCAAATAATTGTTTCGTTTCCCTTCCGATATGGTTGCAAGCGTTTTTCTACAAATATGAAGTGAAAGCTTTAAAATTGAACACCAAAAACGTATGCCTGCAAGATTTTGTTAGTGAGAATCATCCAATGATTTCTACCAATAAGGTACACTTAATTAAATACATGGCCATTACATTTCAATTACCCAATCAGAGCCTGTTCGCAAATGGATACCAACAAATGGTCCTTCAGGCAAATTCTTCTTGATAAACTTGTCAGCTATCCTATCAACTTCATCTGACCATTGTAAATATTTTTGTAATCTTCTGTTTCTTTCTAACACTGGAAAGTCACCTGGGGCTCCCATCAACGCAATCACAGGATATTTCTCACTTGGAAACCTAAAAATTCCGCAGGCCAATGTGGTCTAATACACTAACTTTGTACCAAATACCTCCATAGCAAAATTATTAGTAGAATTAGTTAACCTTTGTTTCCAATCATGTTTAACAGGTTCAAAATCTGTGTCGTAGAGTAGACCTTTGTGTTCAACGTAACTATCAAAATCTACTCCAAAATGATCCCAAAATGGACCAAATGGATTGCCTTCCTTCATCTTACATTCATTGTCACTGCCTCGAAATGTGTAGCAAAAACCTAAAAGTATGTGTAACAAGTTGTCCCTAGTTAGTGTTATCCTGCATAATTGTATCTGGAAAAGATGGCCTTGCACAAAAACATACTATATACCTATTCTTGTTCCTTTGGGCCAGATGGATGGAGCAATGTTTGCCATAAATTTCTCCATTGTGATAACACGATGAAATGCTTTTAGTGGCTCCACTTTGAACCATTTATCAAATGGAACTCTTTGCTATAAACAGTGATCGTTAAACAGACTTACATGTTACACAAATGAGTGCACCAATGTATCCTATTTCATGTATTTTACTGTGTCTAATACCAGGCGATTTTACTCATCAGGATATGCCCTCATAACTTAATGGTTAACGAAACCATGACAAGATCTCAATATATACACCTACTTTATTGTTTTACTCTGACTAATGCCAGACAATTGTATGCATTTGTCTGGGGAAAACATCCCTTTCATTGCAATGGTTGGTAACAGTATTCTATAAACTCACAGATCCAGGCACATGTTGATATGTTATCCAAGGGGGGAGGACCAGTGTTCGATTAAGACCTTTGGCAAATGCCAAGGCACCCAGAAATTGATCTGCCTGATTCCCAAAACGGCCTAGATTGAATATTACAATAGTGGTTGTAACCATTGTTTCTATGAATTGTTCGAAAAAGTTCTGAAAAGTACAAATTCACGTGGTCCGTAATAAAATATCGAACATTTAAATATTAAAGTGCCACTTTACAAACTTACACTCGTGGAATTATTAAGTATTTGCATCTGAAATAGTGCTGTTAAAATCTACATACCCATACAGGGGCAATAAACGATAAAGCCGTTTTTGTCCCATTTATTTTTAGCTTGAATTCGCTCAGCTGTGTTTAGCTTTTCTCCGTTGCAAATGAAATATTCGAGGCAAAGAGCCAATGATATTGTTTTCGCCAAAAAACTCATGGCTGTTGACAGACAAGCCGGTCTTTGTAACGTGACCTTTTGTTTTGACTGTTCAATTGACCTCATTGGTGGTGATCGCGTTCAAGAAAAACAAATTTGATCTGACTCAAAAATGTGCATATACGTTCTCACAACGTTCACAACTTGCATTTTGAATAAGGAGAAGAAGTTTCATATTAAATAGCTAAATTTTTCTTTGTTTTATTCAGAAAAGGTACAGAGATTTTAGGCTAAATGTTTCTTTTCATAGTACTGATTGTTGATCAAAATACAAACTCTCCTCATGTAGAAATTGTAAAGCCAGAGACTACAGTCAGTCGTTGTGATTGAACTCTTGCACGTGTTGGGACATGGAGGTGAGATATTTTTTTAAAGGTTTTTCGAAAGTATTCGCTCGTATGGTCTATTTAGTCGACCTTAAAACGTACTGCTATGCTATGAACACGGATTGTGATAGATTGCAGCTGGATGGTTTCATTTTCAATGTTTTGACGAGGTTTTTTAGGTTTACTGAAATCTTCATGTTTCAAATTCTGTTGTAGACAAGGATATCCTACTCCTAGTCTGGCTTGTATTCTCTTACAATTTTCTCTCCTATCCTTATAGCGTGAAGTGATGTGTTGAGAAACGTGTTTTATGATGGTGCAATGGTGTTCATATCAAGTGCAAGTATGCAGGAGCAGTCAGAGAAAGACCAACCAATTGCTGTTTATCTTTAATTCTTTCATCAAACACTCTTGAAACTTTTTTAAGGTTGCTGCCGGACATCATATATACTAGCTGCCAATGATGTGACTTAATATTTGCTATTTGATTTTAAAAATGAAAAAAAACTACCACCAAGATCTGAGGCAGTTTCCTGTAAAAAAATTTTGGGTGCTTTCTAAATCTGATTCTCCCAACTCTAAATTTTTAGGTTCGTAAGTAGGTCAAGCCTACTGCCAATTCGATCAAATTTACCAAAAGATTAATGAAATTATAAGTGTGGCGTAATCACATCCAAAAGAGTATGTTTGCCATTCTCATTATTTAGAGATGTAAGCAAATGATGACAATATATTTTCATGACAGGTTTTACCTGGTTGAATGTGATCGATAGGTCTGATGCTTCAAGTCTGTTTTCTTCATGTGGTGTCTTGCCATCCCATACAAACTAACCAAACACCTCCATTTTAGGTTTAAAACGTTGCCATTCTGTTCTAATTCAAGTACCAGGTAAGTTCACTCTCCATTAGTTTCTCTCTGAGATGGTTATTGTTTAGTAAACTGGAAAATGATGACTAAAGTGCATAGTTCACCTGAAGGAACTTGTGACGACCTATTAGCTCTAGCTGATTCCAGTTGGATTTAGGCATAATAACAATGCATATGGCAAACTCGTTGCTTATTTCTACTTATATTTTTATCTTTAAAGATCCAGCTCGCCAAAATGAGCAAATGGTGTGGGCCTTTCGTGAGTATTGAACCTGACATTTTCCTGTCTGTTTAATGAATATTAAATTTGTATGTGATGACTTCAGAATAGGGACATATGAAATCTTATGATTCAGAAAGTTCTGGATAATTAGAATCCTGACTGATGCAAATTCACTTCCACTTAAGAATTGTATTAAAGATTTAGATGAGTAGATTTTAACTGCCTCATTTCATTTTTATTAGTCTTTAGAATGTTGGTTCAGAAGCTGCAGTTGATATGATACTGGTTAGGGCATTTTCCCCCTGTGGTGTTTCATAGCTCACTTTTGGGGTACTTATGCTTGCTGGTGTTACCATCTGGACAGGTATAGCGTTTTCTAACATATATGCAATTTCAATTTTGCCAGTGATGTAATCTATATTTGCTACTCTTGATGTAACAAGATGATGAGCAACCACCAAGATCTCTGAGGCAAAATTTTGAAATACATTTTGTTGAAAACCTTTTGCTGTATAGTACTTTATACTTCAGTGGTTTTTTCTCATCTTTAGGCATGAATTTTTCTTGAAAGAAGTTCCAAAATATGTTGAAGAAATTCTTTTTCTGAATCTCAATTAAATGATTTGGAACTACGTTGCAGTTTTTAGCATACCATAATGTAGCCCATGGAGTTTTATGATGTACTAAATACTTGTCTGTAATTTACATCATGGAGATTTTAATAAACATTACAACAAAACTTCTTTTATGATTATTGAATTTGAGTCGTCATGGCTACTACTTCAGCATCCTTGTGGGTGAAATCTTTGATTATGCAATGGTTTTTACTGCAACTGTACAAAATGTGTTCATTAAAAAAACCCAAGGTTTATTGTGAAATTTTATGCAGCGCATATTTACTGTATTTGACAATTTCAATGCTGTTCAAGTGTAAACCAACAAAGAAGACCATCCACAGGGAAAATGAATCAGGTAGTTGTAAAGCTTTTTGTTTCCCGTTTGCGCACGCCTACTCGCGCGCTAATATGCCAATTTTGTGCGCAAGGAAAACTCCTAGAAACGGACGTGTGCTGGGGAGCGCAGGAGAAGCCACGATTGCATTCGTCAGCATTCCGTGCTTGCGCAATCACTGAGCATTGACCAATGAGAGCGAGCCACACGGGAATGAAGTGGACCAATCAAAAGCCTACACGCCATTTGCTCGATGTATAAACTCGAAACACACTGACGGGAGGGCATGAATTTCAAACACATTTTCCTTTGAGTTATTTGTGTTGTTTTTGAAACAAGAATCTATTTGTAATTTTTGTATATTTTTCTTCAAATGAAGACCTTTGTTGGGATAGTTGTTCTGGCTTTTGCCGGGAACCTTTTACTTGTGAATGGTGAGGAGAAAAAGTCGGAAGACAAGGACAAAAAAGATGTTGGAACAGTGATTGGGATAGATTTGGGAACCACTTATTCATGGTAAGAATTTTGTATAAAACGCTTTCTACAGAGCTGTAGAAAGTAAATTATTTGTGCAAAAACATAGGCTATACATAATTATAGCAAAAATATAGAATTGTGTTTAATTTCGCAAATGCATTGGACTATTTATTGCCCAAATAAATTTTAGTACTTACCTCGTTGACAATGTTTAATGTTGCCAAAAGCAGCTGTCAAAATTGATTGAAATATCTGTTCAAGACGTGGAACACTTCAAAGAGTTAACCGAAATGCTTTTCTTTTGCCCAGTGTTGGGGTTTTCAAGAATGGCCGTGTCGAAATCATTGCAAACGACCAGGGAAACCGAATTACTCCATCATACGTGGCTTTTACACCAGAAGGGGAAAGATTGATTGGGGATGGGGCTAAGAATCAGCTGACATCAAATCCAGAGAATACTGTGTTTGATGCCAAGCGTTTAATCGGTCGAAACTGGGATGACCCCTCAGTTCAACATGATAAAAAGTTTTTCCCGTTCACTTTGGTGAAAAAGAACGATAAGCCTCATGTTCAATTGAATGTGAAAGGAGAAACCAAAGAATTTGCTGCCGAAGAAATCAGCGCTATGGTTCTGTCGAAAATGAAGGTAACTCGCGTTTGTGGTAAAATTCTGTTGTCCTTGAAAAGGTTTCTTGGACTAATGTGTTTAAAATATCTCTATTGATATTTTGTTTTTTTCATAGGAAACTGCAGAGGCTTACTTGGGAAAGAAAGTGACGCATGCTGTTGTCACGGTACCTGCGTACTTCAACGACGCCCAGCGACAGGCAACCAAAGACGCTGGTGCCATCGCTGGATTGACAGTTATGAGAATCATCAACGAACCTACGGCGGCTGCCATTGCCTATGGTTTGGAGAAGAAGGAAGGAGAGAAGAATATTCTCGTGTTTGACCTTGGTGGTGGTACTTTTGATGTTTCTCTTTTGACCATTGATAATGGTGTTTTTGAAGTGGTGGCTACCAATGGTGACACTCATCTAGGTACGTACTGCACATATTCTGGTGCTTGATGTTTAATAGGCATTTAGGAAAATTAAACGATGTTTATGTTGGAGCTATTTTCTTTCTTGCCTCATACGTCAATCAATCTCTTTCCAGGTGGTGAAGACTTTGATCAAAATGTGATGGACTATTTTGTCAAACTGTACAAGAAAAAGAAGGGCAAAGATATCCGCAAGGACAACAGAGCTCTCCAGAAACTTCGACGTGAAGTGGAGAAGGCCAAACGATCATTGAGCGCCCAACATCAAGCAAGAATCGAGATCGAATCCTTCTTTGAGGGTGATGACTTCTCGGAAACACTAACTCGAGCCAAATTTGAAGAAATCAACATGGTAAGTCTATTATTTTATTTACTTTAAATTGTCAGTATTTTAGGGATGTGCCGGATACCACTTTACCGGATACCAGATTTAACCGGATAGTAACTGACCGGATCATATCGGATACC
>JAODVM010268463.1:0-12409 GCA_025400095.1 Phenganax marumi | reverse complement strand
GGATTGCTTATTTTTATGTCTAGGCTAATGATGTGATCTAATTGCCAGCCAGAACCCTTCTGTTGATACATTTGAAAGACCTTCTCAATCATTTTTCTAAGAGCTAAATTTATGTCAGTCCCGGGTAGGATTAGTTCTTGTTTACTGTGAAGATGGGCCGTATCAGTAATCTCGCGACCAAGATCAGACTCATATTTTTTCATCAGACAATTTAAAGGTACTTGAACCTTATGATTCATTCCTTCTTCAGAAATTAATTTAATCGCTGGAGGCAGGGCATCATTAAGAAAATCATCTAAATCTGCTCATTTTTTTCCTTCTGCGCGAAATGTTTTAATAGTGTTTTTTAGGGCTTTTTTAGTCATTTTAAACTCTACTTCTTTTATAAGTTGTCTAATAGTTCAAACTGGTTTCATGTATTCCTTAAGGTCGCCAGTTCGTAGTAATTTCTTAAGATCAAAAACTTCTCTTTTTCTCTCTCTCTTTAGTTCTTGCTGTTTGTCTATAGCACGTCTTTTAACGTTTTTCCAATATTGGGATTTTGTCTTGTCTCCTTTTTTTCGGAAATTCTTCTCGATTTTTCTGGCCCTGATTTCACGTTTATTTTCCTTTTCAATTTTGGGGTTTAAAATTCTTTTAATGCTGTCAATGTAGTCCAAGTGACTTGCTTTTGTTTTTCCTAGGTTGGCACCAAAGTGCTCTTTTCTAATTATTTTGCCTACTATCTCTAGTAGGGTTTTGTTTGAAAGTTTTTGGTTTTTGTCTTGAGATCTCATGATCCTCAATTAGATCTTCTTTTAATGGAAGGTCAAGGAATCCCACTCATTTATTATTAATATGGTAGTTTTTCTGTTGGCACTTTACTCATTTATTATTAATATGATAGTTTTTCTGTTGGCATTTTTTAAGTGATCTTTTTGTTTTCTTTCTTGCCTGGTTCTTCTCAATTTCTTGAGTGGCTCATTTATTATTAATATGATAGTTTTTCTGTTGGCAGTTTTTAAGTGCTTCTCATTTATTATTAATATGATAGTTTTTCTGTTGGCATTTTTTGAGTTTTTGTTTATTTAACGACCCCATACTTTCTTTAATGGGAAAACAAAATAGATGCTTTTCATTTTTAGTTTTAAACGTCGGACTCATTCATTTAATGGGTCTTGAAAAACATCCGAAAAATTTTTTGCTGACATCAGCATAAAAAGAGGACGTTTATTAGAGGAATGTTCTTTTTTGATAAAAAAATTTGGTGACCACCCCCCAGATTTTTGAGTTAATTTGTATAAGCTACTATTTCGTAGGAGGCGTTTTTTGGGGGGTGGTCAAGCCTAAATTTTGAAACACCTCCAATAAGCGCCCCACTTTAAAGGGGGGGCATTTATATAAAATAGTATTACGTAAACGGGGGTTAAGCGCCTATGCGGTAGAATCCCCACAATAATATCTACTAATATAGATTTTGGAGAGGATATTAAAAACAAATGCACATAACAAATAACATCATTACCCAGCAGATTAGAACAGGTCAGAGAATATCAGGACAGACAGTGAAGATCTGAAGAAACAGCGCATAATACAAGTACCACAGTCAGACGTAATGGCATTTAGTATTGGAATTAGGAAAATGCCTATGTTTACCAACGAGCAAGGAATTGCCATGGCAACTACTGCATCAAGTGAAATGGCAAAAAAACTAGATTTAGCTTACTTCCTGATGAAGATGGTGCCCAATGATAGCATTATTCTTCCTGGTTGGACAGAATTTAATACTGTACTGTGGAAAGATGATATACTTAGGATTTCAAGAAGCGATTACCTTCCAGTAATTCATGCCTCCCCAACAGAGTACTCGACCATAAAAACTATTCTTAGGAGAAGTAACAACATAGCAGACTTGTTGCAGCTAACTTGCAGTATGTCACACTGGTGTTTGATGAAGCTGTGTATTTGAAGGTACATTTTACTTCCATCTTTATTGCAAATATCGGAATTTTCTAATCGTCCACATGAACAGTGGCGGATTTAACGTACATCAAACCGGTCAAGTGAAGGGGTAAAATTTTCCACGTTAATTGATAATTTTAGCACGTAAAACAGTCCAGTTACAGTTATTTTCATCGATCAGTTTTGACCGGTGATTGGCCTGCTTACGATTTGACCGGTTCGCATATATCCATCCAGTTACTGTTGTTTTAAAAGATCAGTTTTGACCGGTTCATACATTATTCTGATTGGCTATTTCGTGTTTTTGACCGGTCTGCGGGCATTTTTAGCTTGTTTTAGGGCGTTTTGACCGATCAGGTAAATTAGCCTGCTATTTTGTTCATAAGAAATGATGTGTGATTGGTCACTTAAAGAAACTACCAAACTTAACGTGAATTTCTATTGGTGTATTATCTTGACCGGTCATGCCATATGCATCAGTAAAGCAAGTTAAGCAATGTGTAAGTGGCTTTCTCTTCACTGTGAGTAGCTAGTGGTAGCAAGGGTCATCGAATTGCGAGAAATGATGAAAGAACCATTCTTTGAGGAAGCGTATTCAGCACTTCAAAAAAACGAGAAGGCTGCAGCGTTGAATTTATACGGCAAGCTTCAAGATAAGTTACGTTTAACGCGTAAGTGTGGAACATCAGAGCTTGTAGGGCTGTTGAATGCCACTCCAAGCTCGCTTTACCGTGATTTTGAGGCGGAGATGTTCATTCCTAGTGGTTTGAAGTCTGGTGGAAAAGTATACACCGCGTTAAGGTATATTAGATTGCATTACAATTTCATTCATCGGTATATTGCAGTGGTATATTTAGGATAATAGCATTTATGGCATTTATATGATAATATGTGGCGCACTGCTCAAGCTTGATTGCGCCTTTGTGATTTCAATAACGCAGATGATGACAGATTTCAATGTTTTGCGTCGATGACTGTTTTATAATATATTAATATATTCGGTAACAAATTGGTGTCGTATTACTTGCATAATTCTTGCAGTTTATTGTTCTTGAAAGCTTGAAATATTGAATCTGTATAGCCAGAATTTTATGAATCATTAGTATCTTGCGAATAAGGATTAAGGTTATAAGGTAGCTTCATACATTAAGATTGTTTGGACATTGGCAATTGAAAGCTAAATTATTTATACCATGCATGATATTTTCAACCTAATTTATTTAAAACTGAAGCAGTCTTAATATTCAATTCCTTTAGATCTGAAGCATCTGGGAACTGTCTTTACAGTTCTGTATCTCTGGTTTTGGTGGGTAACAACAGCTTAGTGAGTCTTTTAAGGGTTTTGACATCACTTGAGCTTTTCCTGAATGCCAGTTTCTACGCTTATCACCCTGCATTTTTAGCTGCATCAGAAAAGCATCCTGATGTTTTTCATATTGGTAGTAAAAACCTTTTGCTTATGGCAGTATCTACGGCATCGGTAGATTCTGGGTTTCAAAATGAGGAATTGGTTGAACAAGAGGCAATCTTGAATTGTTGTGATAAAACATGGTCTTCTTTTTTGTGCATCTTAGCTTTGTCGTCTGTTATTGGCAGAAAGATTTTTTCGCACTATCCAGATTGTGGTAATCTGAAACCAAAATTGCTTCTGAACCAACTGATCAACCCCTGCACATTGACTAACCATGAACCAGATGTGCATATTTTATTCTGTTTTCAAGGTGTTGCTAAAGCTGGAGAAAGCTTTACGCCAAACCATTTTGTTTCTCTTTTGTGTTTTCAGAATGCACAAAAATTGATATTTTCCAAAAAGCGGAAAAACAAGTCAGGTCTTTCTATACACGACAAGAACAAGACTAAATATACTTCCAAAAAGGTTAAGCTAAATCCTTTAGGAATTAACAGGTTTTTTGAAGCAGACAAAAAACATGAGGCTGCTACTTTTCCTTCTTCAATATCTTCTGCCGCTGGTGCTCAATCTATTGTCTCGAGTTCTTCAAAATGTTCTTCAAGTAATTCTACTTGTTCTTTAGCCTTAAAAAAGCCAACTTCTGTATGCTTTTCTTCTACTAGCTCTGCTACAACTAGTTCTGCTACTATTAGTTCAGCATCTGCTAGCTCTACTTCTACCACTTTTTCTACAAGTAGTTCTACTTATAATAATGCTGCTACAACTAGTTCGGCTTCTACCAGTTCTTCTACTATTAGAAAGCCAAATTCTAGTGCTTCTACCACAGCCAGTTTGGCTTCATCTACTGCTGCTTCTGCTAGTAGATTATCAGTGTCAACTGGTTCTTCTAGTAGAGTACCCAACTCTACTACTTCTTCACTTTTATGTAGTGGATCTACTAGCTCCACAAAGTTTGACGTTGCTATGTTTCGAGAGAAGATTAAGGGAATGAAGAATCATGAAATTTATGAGCTTGTAAAAAAAGTGTTCAGACCGGATAAGAACTATCCTTTTCCAAAATCATGCAAACGATCATTTCGTTACCAGTGGTTAGAAATGTATCCTTGGCTGTGCTATTCTCCATCATTAGATGGTGGGTTTTGTTTGGCTTGCGTTCTTTTTGGTGATCGTTTTCCCAGCAAGTCTGTGAAAATTTCAAAGCTTTTTTCGGAACCACTTCGCCGTTGGAATGATGCTGCTGCTGTTTTGAAGCATCATGCTGGACATGGGACTGGCAAAGATATGGGACTGCACGGCTGTACTTTTCCTGCTTACACAGCATTTACTTCGCATATGTCTTGTTCTACTCAGCCTATTGAGGTTATTCTTGATGAGAATATTAGAAAAGATGTTGAATCTAATCGATCAAAATTAAATTCAATAACTGACGCTGTTTTAACTTGTGGTCGTCTTGGCATAGCATTTCGTGGTCATCGTGATGATTCCCAGTATCACCCAGAAGTTGGAAGCTACTCATCGGGTAGTGTTGGAAATTTTGTAGAATTGCTTAATTTCCGAGTACGTGCTGGTGACAAGGTTTTAGAGGATCATCTTAAATCATGTGGTAAGAATCAGAGCTATATATCTAAGACTTCCCAAAACAAACTAATCAAGTGTTGCGGTGAAGTGATAACTGACAAAATAATTGCTGACTTGAAAGCTAGCAAGTTCTATTCTATCATTGCTGATGAAGCCAGGGACATTTCCAACGTTGAGCAGATGGCACTTGTGTTGCGCTTTGTTGATGAGGAAATGGATGTAAGGGAAGAGTTCGTTGGTTTCCTCAATTGCAAGTGGGGTCTAAAAGGAGAACAACTTGCAAAAACTATTCTTGAAGCTTTAGACAGCTTTGACATTTCTATTGCTGACTGTCGCGGACAGGGATATGATGGAGCTGGTGCCGTGGCTGGGCATATTAATGGTTTATCTGCTAATTTACTCAAACTGAATAGTAAAGCACTTTTCACCCATTGTTTTAGCCACAGACTAAATTTAGCCATTTGTGCATCCATCGACATAACTGATGTTAAGTCTATGCTCAAGAGGGTTAAAAAAGTGTCAGATTTTTTCAATATATCCCAAACACGTCAAATTCCTCTTGAAAAAAATATCTATCTTCATAGCTCTGAGTCTATTGGTAGGAAGAAGAAGTTGGCTGATGTCTGTAGAACCAGATGGGTTGAAAGGGTGGATGGGTTAGACACTTTTCAGAATCTTTTTGTTCCACTTTTTCGTACTTTAAAGGAAATGAAGTTAAATGTGGAACATGAGCACAGCCCTAATGTCTCCTCTGATGCGTCCGAATTGCTTGATCTGCTTGAAAAGTTTGATTTCATGGTTGCTTTAGTAATTTGCAGGAATGTTCTTGATTCTACAATTGGTGTTACTCAATTGCTTCAAGGAAAAAGCATCGATATCATGGACGGTCTTCATCTTATTACTTCTTTAAAAAATTTTGTTGTGTCTTTGAGGAATTCCATTGATACTTTTCATAATAAATGGTATGACGAAGCTTTGAGACTTGCTGAAAAAGTTGGAGTTGATGAAACTAAACCAAGAACTGTTGGTAGACAAACAGCACGTGCTAATACACCTTTTAAAACTGTGTCTGAGTATTATAAGCGAACATACACCATTCCATTAGTAGACCACCTTAATTCTGCATTGCAAGCACGTTTTAATACTGAGACTATAAATGTTTATAATGGGCTAAGTGTTGTTCCAAGTAAGATGATTTCTCTTTTGAATAATGGCATTGATTGGAAAGAAAAATTTAAATTGGGCGTTTGCTTCTATCATGATGACTTACCCAACCCTTTAGCATTAGATTCCGAAATCTTGTTTGGCAGACATACTGGGAGGATTATTCAGGATCCTTACCGGATTCAATTGCATCAACTTTAAAGGCAGTAAAATTTAAAGGCTTGGAGAATATTAAAGTCATTCTTCGCATTCTTGGTACACTCCCAATTACATCTTGCGAGTGTGAACGTTCGATTTCAGTTTTGAGAGAGCTAAAAAACTATAAAAGGAGTACAATGGTGTCTGACCGTCTCAACGGGTTAGCTATGATGCGCATTCATCAAGAGGTTGTTCCTGAAACTTCCGAAGTTATCGATAAGTTCGCTGCTGGGAATACTAGGTTAAGATTTACTTAAATTTTAACGCACTTCACGCACTTTTAACTAAAAGGGTTGGAACCGACTAGGACGGTGTAAAAAATTAAGCAGTTTTACACCCATGAAATGTCCTAAATAGTCACCCATTTCTAACCAAACTCCTTTTGCTCTGTAGCGAAGGTGTGAGGGCGAGTGTCTGGCGCCTTAAAACCAGATTGCTAGGCCTTTTCTAAAGGCTGTCCATGTCCGGAAACACAATGATTTTGCTCCATGTGTATCCTAGGCATGCTGATGAGCCCTGACATTGGGCGAAACAGTCTCTAATCGCCTAATCTGCTGCATTTTAACTAAGTCAAAAGAAAATGAAGACCTGCTTGAAAAATTTGTGAAGGGGGTAAATTGATATGCTGGATCCGCCCCTGCACATGAAAGCAGATGAACTGTGAAAAATCTCCTTCAAGGGAAGCCTCCGTAAACTGGCTTAACGTAGCGATAAATTGCAGCAAACTAAATGCTTCTGCTTCATCGGTTTTTTATGTACAGCATGTTCGTTGGAAGAATGATGTTTTCTACAACCACTTTGTCATGCGATTGGGGGAGTTCCATGCCATTATGTCATACTTGTATATAATCTCAAAAATTTTTCAAGACGGAGGTTTCAAGGTATTTTCGTAATACTATGCAGTGAGTCATTGCAATTGTGCCACAAGCCTTTGAAACCTTCAAGACTAATCTTGATTACTTTTCTTAGGATGTGTTTATCGAATCTGGTATTGTTAGTGAGAGCTCTGTGAAAGGCGTCCTTTCAGGAAAACACTACAGCAGATCCATGCTTTGTCATAAAACGATGTACGAAGCCTTACAACGTTTGCAATTTGAAGCATTTCTAGATACGTTGGATGAGGGCTATCAAGAAAGCATATTCTCACTGATTATGACCGTGCAGGACTTCTTCATCAAAGCCAGATTCCAAGAATGTATGGAAAGTCAATTGTTCAATGATGTAGTCATAAAATACGAAACATTCGTTACAGAGTCATCAGCTAAATCGAAAACCTTTGCCTATTAGAGCATGTACATCAAAATGGCCAGTAAGAACATCTTGCAATAACAGTCGTGTCATTGACTTCTCCACACATGCACTATGATTCGGTGAACATGTTATAATTTATGACTGCATTCGAGGACGCGTCTGAATCACATTAGTATGTTTCTTTCCACGGAAGCAACAAGGCAAGTTGAATGGGATCTGCATCTGTCCACATTTTAATCAATGATTCCATGGTTTTTCACTTGCGACAAAGTCAACTACGTGAGATATGGCTCTGCCTACTGGTTAGAGATGACATAATTGGAGAAGACTCATCCAGGCTTGTTGTTTGCCATGCCAACCTGTATATCAATGAAGGAATCTTGTTTACAGTGAACAAACTAAACTTCCCTGGTTAACAAGTTGCTGCACTCTACAGGGAACAGCATTGTCTTGTCTTGATTAAACATAAAGAAGTTTGTTGGGTAGTTTTTCATATAGGGTTTCTTTTTATATTTATCATTTACAGGAATTGTGCAAGAGTTATCGTCCAACTTTTCAGTTCGGTGGCAGAATGTCAGTGGGTTTTCTGCAGTGGCTTGTGATCAAACCATAGAGCAGACGGTCAATCGAGATTTGAATACTAAAGGTGGATTGATTGCTTTCTCCATGAATCGTGCTTCAGTTCACATATGGTTGTTGTCACAATCAGAAAGAGCAGCTATAGCGCAGCGATGTAAACTGATGTCTTGGATGAACTGTAAATCCAGGTACATGTGTTATCACAGTAGCCAGGTAAATTAGGTGCATGGCCCACACTTCATTGTGTCCATTAACGTTTAAAAATCTAAGCTTTCTCATCATCACTGTTCAACATTTTAATCACCTCAATTTAAAATTGCTAAACAGCATCAATTGTGTTTGCTTTTATTTTTCAGAGAAAGAAAAAATTTAGATGTGAGCAATTGCAGAAGGCATGAAAAGTCTGTGGTTGATGTTATGGCCACCATCAATAGCATGACAAACCTGTTCAGCGCAGATCAAGTAGAGCTTGTTGGTATTTCCAGTGGCGTGGAAGTTGAGGAGATTGTTGCGGACAATATCCTTCAAGCCGAACAGTTTGGTGAGCACCGGTTCTCCGAGTTCTGTCAAAACAATCTCTTGAGTGACAAACCAGATCTATTTACTAAAACTAAGCAGAAAAAATGGTAACCATTCTCATCTAAACACTCGACAGTGGAAAACAGCGAAGGCCGACAATTAGTTATGAAGTCGAACAGGAATCTTTTTGCTCGATTGTTGATTGTGTCAAAGTCTCGAGAAATCGACTTAAAGGAGTTGCTGTCATACAATCTCAGTGATTATCCACGCTCACTAGCCACAGCAACCATAGGTCTTGTAAAAACAGCTAAGTCAAAAATGTCAGAAATCTTGGAGGGAATGGTCGTTGATACCACAGTAGATGCTGAGAACGTTGGTGATCACAATGTGCTTATGGTCGATGCAATGGCAGTGCTGCAAGCTATGAAAGGAAATGGAAAACGTTCAGTGAACTTGGAGGTGGAATATTTGCTTTTTGGTGAAGCTTGCATGACAATGAAAAGCTACCAGACTAGACTTCGTTGTGGATACATATCCTGATGTAAGCAAAAAAAATGCAGAACGCACAAGAAGAGCAGCGCAAGGCTTTCAGAGAGTTCATATTCTCAACAAAGACCAATGCATTCCCAAGCAATGGAAGAAGTACTTAAGCTGTGGCAAGAACAAAGAGTCTTTGATTGCATTTTTATGTGGGCATTTGAGCACCTACGTGTCGTCGCATTTGAAAAGTTTACAAAGAATGTATGTTACTTTGAGAGACGAATGCCACGTTTACACATCTGGAAAGTCCAAACTTGATCCTGTACTATGGCAAGACGTTCCTGAATTGAAATGTGATCACGAAGAAGCAAACACACGCCTACTCCTTCACTCAAAGCATGCAGCAGAGACCCATGATTGCATAATAGTAATGATGCCAGAAACGGATGTGTTCGTACTTTGCATCACCATGCGGAATACTATTGGCAAGGACGTGTATCTAATGACTGGCACTGGAAACAAAGTTTGCCTCATAGACACCCGAGCTGTTTTAAATGCACTTGGTGAAGAGCTGTGTGCAGGCCTGCCAGGATTCCATGCTTTCACAGGTACAATATAAAGTGCTAAAATGCATGTCTTGATAGAGTAGTATCATCGAATATATGAAAATCTACTGATCTAATTTATTTCTAAGCCTTATTTCACAGGTTGTGATTCCACAGGTGCGTTCCTTGGGAAAGGAGAAGCAAAGGCGTGGAAGATAATGCGAGATCATCTGACATTTGCTAAAGCTTTTTCTCATCTTGGAAGATCATCAACAATATTGAAAGACCTTGTCTCATCACTGAATGCATTTGTCTGCTTCTTGTATGGCGATAAAGCATCGACAAATGTTGACGACTGCAGATACAACCTCTTCATTTCCGGCAAATTTTTAGATAACGCTCTTCTTCCTAATTGCGACAGTCTGTTGAAACGTATTGAAAGAGTGAATCAGCAAGCACTTGCGTGAAACAATTGTTTAGATACAGCTTCCACAGCCAGCTGGTAATGGATGGAGAGTAGCAGATGGTCAGCTAGAGATTGTATGGTCCACCATTCCTTCTGCTCCCGATGCACTGATTGAGTGCATCGTTTGCAAATGCAAAACAGGCTGTAGAACAAACTGTTGCTCTTGTTTGAAGTCTGACTTGGAATGTACTGCCTTGTGTGGTTGCACGGACTGTCAGAACGGACAGAACGAAAAAGTTGAAGATATGGATGAAGAGGATTTACTTGATTCTGATTCCTCCGACAACGACCAAGATAGTGAATACAATGAGGACGTCTTCAAAGATTGGTGAATGGGAGAAGTTCTCTTCACGCAATTGAGTTTGTTATTTCTTTTTGCCTTTAGAGATTTACAACGTTTACAATTGTACATTTGATAAGATTATGATGATCAGATCATTTAGAACTTATAAAAGTACAACTTGGGGCTGTTTAGAAGATTTTTGGCTTTATTTGCGTACAAGTTGACTTAAAACAAGCATAAAATGAGAAAAAATCATGCATGAAATACCCAGCTAAGACACTGAAACTGAAACTGAAACTAGTACATTAAACCTGTACTACATGAAGTTCCCCAGAACAAAATAGCAGAAATTGACTTTCGAAGGGTGGAATTTCTTGATCTTTGTTCACAAAATACAAGAAAACTGCAGGTTTGTAGTGACAATCAAGTTCAAACTCATATGGGGCGACGTTTGTTCATAAATTATTTACCAAATTTTTGTTTCAATTTTTTCTTGATTTGTAAATAATGACAAACTACGTGGAATTATGTAGTGTACAATCAGAATGAATGAAATGATTACAAAGCATACAATCAACATCTTGAAATCTTTATTTATTAAACGACCAACAGTATAAAGAGATTATTTATTAAATAATCCAGAACATGGAATGATTATTTATTATATAATCGAAATTGTGAAATGATTAATTATTATACAATCCAGGTCTTAGAATGATTATTTAATATACAATCCAAATGGCAAAATGATTAATTGAATAAGAAACAACAACAAGAACTCTTTCACAAAAATACCAGAGTGATTCTATAGTAAACAATCAAGTCATAACAACTATTAAAATTGATTATATAACCCAGTCCCTTCTGGGCTCCAACTTGGTTGCATAGACGGGGGGATTTCAAATTTTGAAAATGGCAGCCATTTGCGTTAGCAATGATGGCGGTATTTTTGCATTCAGAAAATGAGAACGTTGTTTCTTATGAAGCTGAAAGAAAAAATATTGAAGAGTTATGATCATTATGTCTAATAACAACCATATAATGGACTATTTCCCCCCTCAATTTCTGCTCGTTGATCGTCACAAATGTTTTATGTCTTTTATGCCCATATAGAACCAACCTTGACAATCAGAACAGGCAGTTGGTAGGCCAGCTTGCGCTGTATCAAAAGAAAAATCACAGAACTGTGTGCCCTTAAGTTTTCTTACACTCAGGTGGCAAAGGTTCTTGGACTAAGCAGAACCACATTGTATAAGAAAATGGCTTAATTTGGGATTAACTATAAGGCACGTCGCACAACTATTACAAATGAACAGCTTGATAATACCATCAAGCAAATATTTCGTGAACAGCACAGCATGGGAGAGATTATGTTGATGGGTCACTTACATTCACGAGGGTGTGATGTGCAGCATAAGCGACTGCAAGAATCTGTTCACCGAGTTGATCCTGAAGGTGTCAAAGAAAGAAGAAAAGCTAGTGCCATAAGAAGAAGAAGTTATGGGGTTCCACATCCAAATTTTATTTGGCATATTGATTGGCATCATAAACTGATCCGTTATAGGATGGTGATTCATTGTGCTATTGATGGATACTCTCAACTCATCACGTTTCTTTATTGTTCAGATAACAATCGATCTGATACTGTTCTGGCATTGTTTAGTCAAGCAGTAAGCAAATTTGGCTTACCTATCCACATGCGTACTGATCATGGAGGGGAAAATAGGGAAAATATTGTCATTTGGACTGCTATGTATGATGCACATGGAGGTAAATGCAGTCCTGTCTTCATGGGAAGTCTGTCCACAATCAAAGAGCTGAACGAAATAACAGAGATTTGAATGTTTCCATTACATCTCCCTTTAAAGAAATATTTGAAGATCTTGAAGAAGAAGGTGCGCTCAATGTTGAAAATGGTACTGATTTATTCTGTCTACACTACATATTTCTACCACGCATTAATCAAGCATTGGCAAACCACACAGATGCCCACA
>JAODVM010268352.1:0-12411 GCA_025400095.1 Phenganax marumi | reverse complement strand
TTAGGAGTTATTATACCTCAAAGTCTTCAATGTCAAAATCATCTTCGTCCAAACGAGCAGCCATGTTTTGCTGAAGCATTAAAACTTCCACTTCTTCTTCCTTGTCCAGCGTTTCTTCTTCTTCAGAGTCTGAACCATTAAAAGCCACAGCATAAATTTACATTGCCATATAAAATAGTTAACATAGAAAGGCAGATATCATTTCATTTATTGTTAAGTAGCGAATGTCAATAGAGTCTCATCCCGAATACAAGCTACCTTGTATTCATGTCTACCTCCACACTGCTGGTTGATGGTTTGCATTCACACTTACCAAGATCTTTTTCTTTGTTTTGATCTGCATCGTAGTAAACTTTCTTCCTTTTACCCCATGCTTTCTCACTAGGAATCCCTATAAAATGAATGTAATCACGTAATTTGTCATATACTGCTGCAAGGTGTACTATTATACTTTTTGCAAAGTATTATGCAAAAGAAACAATACCTTTTTCAGTATCTTCATCACTGCTTGATAAGCCATCCTAGAAGGCAATTTAACAGTTTTTCATTGCAACTAAAACTTATATCCAATTTTTCTATCACTTGAACACAAGAAAATATGTCTAAATCCACATAACTTCAACAACCAGCCGACTAGGTATTTTATATATTAATGAATTTACATAACAATTACATGACTATGCTATTTAACCTCATTATAGTCCTCGTCATCGCTATCCTCACTTGACTCAACATCTAAGCCAAGAATTTCTTCAACTTGTTCATATCCTTCAGATTCTTCATCAGAAGATCGAGATGGTTTGTTTAATAATATCTAGAAATTGAGCACTCTACATTAGTATGATTTCCAAATAGAACAGTTGATTGAATATCCATTAATTCCCCATTTTGACCTCAAACAAACCTGTTCTCGGTTGCTGTGAAACTTATCAACATCATCATAAAAGAAATCTTCAGTCTCTTCCTAAAATATTTATAAATTTATTGATGACTTTTTTGAACAACTTTAGTTGTCAAGGGACACCTTTGCATCTTGATCAGTTAACAGCTGAACTACCAAGGTCTCTGGTTCACTTGTTAAGATGCAAGACACTGTAGTGCACCCTAACTCATGATCTAACCGATTGAAGCTAATCTAAAGATGCTTTATCACATACTGGGTCAGGACTATCATGGCCACCAACAACTTCGTCATCTTCTTTAGCAAGCTTTTTTCTTTTCTTTGGTATTCTAAATTTCAAGAACATTACTTCTTTGGACAACATGCTCACACAGATGATTTGCAGGAGAGGGGGGGGGGGGAGCAAGGATAGAAAATATCTAAATTGCACTAGCTAAGTTAATATCATAAAGTCAATATTATAACAAACAAACTTGCAGGGAGGTGTGTCCGAGATTGACGCACCGAGAAAGTTCCAGCCGAGGTGTGTCAATCTTGTACACACTGAACCTGCAAGTATGCTCAGTTCTTATTCCATACCAATGGTTTTTATCACAAGCGAATGGGCTCGAAAAGAAAAGCAGGTGAGCTCAGAAAAAACCAACCTGCTCGGAACCAATCAGAAAGCACAAGGTCGAAACTATTTATGGGGCTAGTGCAGTTTAGCAGACACCTTACGTTGCTGACCATCCAAAAAATATGTTACATTATAAACGCTGAGCCGGCAACCCCACCCTAGCCCTAGCCTGGTGCCTGTTAAACACAACTAGTTTTTGTAGAGAATAATTTTATACTAGAATCATACTAAAATAAATAAAAGCACAACGGCTTAATCACTTAATATCAACTTTTAGTCTTTAAAACTCTTCCAAATACAATGGTCACTCGAGGTAAAGTTTCCCACCTTTTAGTACGAGTCATTCTTCGTATTTCAACGCAAACAAGTTTAAACAAATCATAAAATTACATAAATTTCACCAAGAAATCACAAATACACTTGAAAACTGCGAAAAACAACCAAGCACGTGTGTCCGCGAGGGCACTGGGGACCAACACAACTATTCCAAGATGGCGTCCGAAATTTTTATAAATTTTGAATTTTTGTAATTCAGTACCACGAAAAATGTTGTGAAATTGTGTATTATTTGTAATGAAATGCTTCAAAAACGTATCTAAGCTTATTCTTCAATTTTTTTTTGCCTATATTTTTCTGGTTTCAGAGGTGCAGTATTTAAAAATCTTGCACATTTGTAACTTTTTTATTACCCTATGTCAGCAACAATGACTTTAATGCAATTGTTTTGGTAGTGATTGTTTCGTGTCCCAAAGGTTTCATATCGCTTGATTTTATAGACAATAAAAGTAGCAATGATGGCCAAGAGAAATATTAGCTTATTAACGTGCAATACGCCACCAATGTCTCTCAATACTTCCTACGTCGTTTTTTGCCTGACGATTGCACTATTTAGTCCCTCAAATGACACGAAATTTATCGTTACTAGCACAATTGTGTTATGTGAAAGTGAAATAAAGTGAAACTAAGTTGGGGCAGTGGGCACATTGCTACTGAGATGGTTATATCTCAATGTTTCCTTTATAGTCATGGCCGTCTCCATCTTGCTCTCGAGAAGGCTCGAGATTGGTAAGAAAAGTACTTGAAGAGGTATACTGTTCTGAGGCATTACCTTTCTTTTCTTGCTTGTGTTTTTTAAACATTCAGCATTTTTATCTGCAGCCATAGTCTGTCCAACAAATAATCGTACTTCAACACACCTGAACAAAGAAGATTAATATTGTATTTATTTACTTTTAGAATTTCTATCCTCTATTTGAAGCACGGGGAGTAAACACATCTGAAGAATGTCCATTAAAGAGGTCTCGAGATTTGTACCTCGTTCAAGAACAAAATAAACTGTTTGAGCATCATGCAAGATGGAGCTGCGAAGTTTGCGGAAAGGCTTTCTACAAACAGGAGTTCTTGGACATTCACATGGGAAATAAACATGAAGATTTGTTGTTGAAAGAGGAAGTATGGCATATAGTGTTTATCATCATGTACCATCACCACAAAAGACACGCCCCAACAAATAAAATCATCTGCCATCAGACAGAGTAAAATGTCACTTGCTGTAAAAATAGGTATAATTGGCTCATTTTCTTGTAATGAGCAGGTTCATGGCCAGAAGCAATAATACATAACCCAACTTATCAAAACCGAGGGGGTTTTTTTGTTAGTTTTCTCCTATATGTTTGGCGGACTACTGTCAACTATTTCGCTGCGAAGCTCTAAAGCGCAAGAACAGAAACAAGCACTTTTGGAGCAAGACATTGTGTAATGCTGACAATATGGCTAAGCTGAAGACCAAGTGTTTGGTGAGCTTTTCTCGGTTTCATTTTTTGTTAAACAATCATGTTACTTGTCATAACTATCCATTAATTACTATCTGGTGTATAGAGATTAGTGAAATCTTGCATACCATTCAAAGAGACATCAAGTTCTTATGAACAACTTTACAGTAAGTTTGTACACCTTTAGCAACTGGATTGTTAGAACAAGTGATCTTTCATCTTTTGTCTATATATATACACACTAAAGAAAACGTGTAGAGAACTTCTTTCTCTATTCTTGCAGATGAGATAATAGAAGAAACATGCTCTTTACTGAACTGCAAAGATTACTGGAGACCACTTGAATACGAAGTGAGTCTTGTGAAAAATGGTTTAACTTATCTAGCCCATAGGCTGGAAACTTGCACTAGATTTACCCATATTTCTTTTTTTGTAAAATTTTCTTTTTCTTCAGCTATCGCCGTACCAAGTTTTATATTATCTCACATTCACACCTATATTCATTTTCATCTTGGGAATTTATTACTACAACATCTGGGAATATTACTTGTAAGTGAAAACTTAGTCGCATGAATTACGATTGATGAAAACTACGCGCTTTAAAAGTGTCATGCATGTTTAGAAATTCTAATGTTTTTAGTGGAGAGGAGTCGGAAAAAACTCGAAGAAATGAAAGTCAAAGAAGAAACTCCAGTGATAATGATCCTCCGGGCTTGCGAAAGAGATTTACAAACAGTAGATTTGAATACTGAAGAAACTATAAGAAACATGTTACATGTAGGCTCATAGAAACGCTTAGAAATCAGTAAAGTCTTATTTCCGTATGATACGAAGCTTGCGTGGTTTTCATAGAAAAAAACCATGTTGTGTCAAAGTGAACTCGTCAAGGAACTCATAATTATATACAGTATACATACACTTTAGACCGAAAGTAAAGCCTGATTTTACGCGAGCAAAACTCATTTTCTTAGCGTAAAATTGTTTGAATAATTTTCTTTCGTGATGTTTTGCTTTTTTGTGATGAGAAGTGCTAATGGTTGATCACTGAGAAAGCAAAAAAACATATCAATAGAGTTATCCATGCAAAAACACCCGTGCGGAAATAATTCAAGAAATTTTTCACTAAAACAATGAATGTTTCGCGTACGGAATTCCCACTTTAGCGTTATAGGCACCTATAGCGTCACTATAAATTGCACAACTAGTTTAGCACCCTTCTTTACAACAACCTCTCTTTTATCTTAGCTACAAAGTGAAGTACCTATATCCTACACAGTTCATCCTAACTTCATGGAAGTTTTAAAAAAAAAACTGTCCACTTTTCATAAGACAAACGTCTTAAGTGTAAGAGCAGGTGGCTCAATATTTTTAACGTCACGAGATGACAGGTCGTTGTCTGAAAGATAGCTTTACAATGCAAAATAGAAAATGTGTTGAAAAAGATTTTCATTAAAATAAACGGGGATCAACTAAGAAAATGAAGCATCGATTTAAAATTGAAGTAGTAAATATATGTAGTATGGAGCAAGTCTTCGTATTAATTTGCTTGTGCGTCACTGCTGTCCAATGTGCTACAAAATCTCGCTTAAGATTCGTTGTATTAGGCGACATTGGCGGTGTACCTTGGTGGCCCTATTCTCAGTGGAATCAAAGACTGGTAGCCAAACGTATATCACAGGTACGATGCGCTAATTCTAAACTTGACCGTAAATAACCTAAGAGATTCTCTGAGGGTCAAAAGTTTATCAATGTCAAGAAGTGTCATGCTTAAATGACTAAAGCCTCTTATAGTATAATCCCCTTAAAATCTACTCCATATGTGGCAAGTTAAAAAAATAGCCTCAGCTCCATTGCACCGATAAAAGTATAGTTGACGACATCTCCAGGGGCCGGTTGTTCGAAAGGTGGATAGCGCTATCCACTGGATAGTGATTTTTGTAACCTTCGTAAAATTTTCCATTGATCGTTATAACATAAAATTACGACTGATTTAGATAGATTAAAGTCTCTAATATTTATATCGTCGACCAAAATGGAAGTTTCAACATGTTTTGTCCAATTTTACGAATATTGAAAAATTCACTATCCAATGGATAGCGCTATCCACCTTTCGAGCAACAGGCCCCTGGTATTTTACTGACTAATCATTAGCAACACTAATTAACCGGTTAAACTATCACATCCTTCAACACGAGAAAAATCGCAGTAAAATTCCCTGTGTGAACAGCGTTTATACTGGCATAAATTTGTTAGATTACTTTGCTAAGCAACCTATCGTTTGGTGTGTATTTTTTATCTAAAGTTGGATTTTTCTTGAGATTCCCGATATAGATTTTGTTGTTGGCGCTGGGGACAATTTCTATTTCCAAGGGGTGAAAAACGTCGACGACCTTCGATTCCACGCTACGTTCGAAAGAGTCTACAAGGATCCCGCGATGCAGAAGAACTGGTACATGATCGCTGGCAACCATGATTACCATGGCAACGTATCTGCGCAAATATTGTACACCCAAAAATCCAAGCGATGGAACTTTCCACATTTTTTTTATACCAAAGGTTCGTTTGTCGTCAACCCGAAAACGATCTTCATTAAATACAATGCAATGAATTTTGTTTGTTTTCGCCTATTCCAGCCGTCCCTCCCAAGTCAGAGATATTTCCAAACTTCACATACTACTACAGATTGGCTTTTCTTCTTTTTCATCTAGTGTTTTCTATACCCAAGAGCAATAGAACCTTGCAGATACTTATGCTTGATACAATAATCCTTTGTTTTATCAGGTATGCAATAAAACTGCTAAAATTTTGTGGCTCCGTTTTATAACATTCCTTCGTACATACAATCTGCTTAGTTCTGACTTGTAGGAGGGTATCGAAAAAATTCTTGTCGTGTTTTGCTTTTCACAGTTTGATGCAGCGCAAGAATATACCAACTGCTGACACGCAAATGAAATGGATCACAGATACTCTGAACAGATCCAAGTATGGAGTACATAGATTTACTATGTGGCCACGCAAACTCATGCAACCTTAAAAGAAGCCGCGGTTTGTCAACATCACGCTACTGAGACTAGCGTTAATTCTGGCTTAATACAATCAACTGTTTTAACTTCAATGTTTTGCTATATATCAATTTCCATAAATGTCTGTTTCACTCAACGAAATTGCTTTAAAGTGTTTCTTAACCCAGTATTAAGTAGAATTTTGAAAAACTGGCGCTTGAGAACCGCTGCAATTATCGATCCGTGGCAAAACTTTTAGATATTGAAAAAAGCAACAACAAACTACGGTGATTATATTATGACATTTTACAATCTATAGAGCAGATTACCTAATTGTCGTGGGTCATCATCCGATGTTTTCAGCCGGACGCCATGGGAGCAACAAATGCATTCAAGATAAACTAGAGGAGTTATTCAAAAAACACAAAGTTTCCGCATACATTAGTGGACATGATCACGATTTACAGGTACATAAAAGGTCAGGGATTGTACGTATTTATAACTGAGTAATATAAAAAAGAATCGCAAAATAAAAAACTTCGTTTTTATTGCATTACAGTGCCTAAATCAGAGTCAGGGATTACACATATATATATAGCACCTACTTGAGACATTTAAGGAATAGTTGCTCTATATCTTTAACTCATTTGTTTCGAGAAAACAAGCCATAGTTTATCAGTATTCGTTTTGAGGATACACAATGTATATTTATTATTGCAAAGAATACTGGTAACGAATACTGATATTATTTTCACCATGCAAAACTACAAGAATCTTAAGCCATAGTTTGTTGTCTATTGTAGCATATTGTTCCACAAAACTCATCTGTGGAATATTTCGTAAACGGTGCTGCTAACTGGTACCACGGAACATGGATTAATTATAAAACACTAGAACCAAACAGTTTGAAGTAAGTATAATGGCCAATACCTTAATTTAAAGCTATATAAGCTATATTGTTTTATCCGGTAGCCAGGGTACTCAACAAACGATCGTTTTCCCTCGACTTAGTTAAACAACTTGGAAAAGTGGTACGTATAGTTATTGTTTTTCAGACTTTTTTGTTTCCTTCCAGAATGTTTGAAGGCAACAGTCTTGGTTTTCTCCTTGTGACTGCAGGAAAAGACAGATTAAAGATAGAATTTAGAACCACCAATCCGCTTCAAAAGTACGAGCGATATTTTCTTCCAAGAACATTGCTTCCTGAGTACAGTCCACCAAAATTTCCCAAACTCTTAGAAGACTTTTTTAAATCAATGAAAGTCAATGTTTAAAGACCATGGTATACATATAATTAGAACGACTGTTATGTAAAATTTAGGATTGTTTCGATACTTTTTACTGATTTTTAAACTTATTTATAACAAAGAAAGTCATACCTGTGTTTGAAAAAGGTAATCTGTTTTCGTACAGAAGTGTTCTCTGTTAAAATTTAGAAGTTGTTTTCGTATCCTTTAGCCATGAAAGTTTTGAAAGAATTTTTCACGCAAACCCTAGCATCAGTCCAGCCCACTATATACATATTTATTACTTCATCAATGTTTTTACTGGTGATCGTGTGAACTGCGTGAGCGACCAATAAGTATATTACATGAAAAGCTACGTGCATAAGTTTGCTGACTAGAACATACTGCTTTGTCGCTAGAAATGTGACGTCAGTTTTTCAATCTCCATCAAATCGTCCAAAATCTAGAAAAAAAAACCCCAAATTATTTTGGACAAGGTATCTTTGAAAAGTATACTTTTTTGCGGGCAACTTTTTTTTTTGACAAGTTTATAGAAGTTTATTCACAAGCTCACTTGCTCGTGGAACGATGACCTAGTTTTCTCCTTAAAGGCCCAGACACAATGGACGCGTTCGGCAAAGCGACGCGATTTTTCGACGTTCATTAATTGGTAACTTTGATTCTAGTTGAGATTTTCCAGATAATCAAAGGCGATATAATATTTTCAGTTATTTAGTCCAAATTTCTTTTAAAATTTTCTTCCATGGATAGATTTATTCGCTTTCAAAATTTGAAAAATCGCGTCGCTTTGCCGAATCGCGTCCGGTGTGTCTGGCCCTTTAAGTGAACGACACTAAAAAGCAGGCTCATACCTGAGCGGGCTGGACGCCAACCTTGCGGGTCGCTTCTAATCTTTCTACAGCACCAAGATGCACGAACTTGCTGAGCAATTCGTAATCGAGAATATGATGCTGCGGATTGTCTAATGGCCGGTGCTTCCAACGAAGAAGCCTGATCGAAGAAATTATAGCACAGATGAGAGACTAACAGATGTCAGACCTAGTCTTCGAGCCACTGATTTTGGCGTAAGTGGCCTGGCAAGTGCCGTAAACAGAGACCATCATCCCCCGGGCGCCATTTTGAAAACTGTTTGTTCAGGGGGGTGAATGCCTTTCTGAAGGGCACTTGCCAGGTTAATGGCCGCCAATGAAATCTAAATGAAATCGCAGGAAAATCGACTTACGCAATTTTGGAGAAGTCGGACATCTGTGTGTCTCTAATCTGTGATTATAGTCAGTATACCTTAGGGGCTGTACTTCACTTAAAATCAATCGTAGCAAACGCGCACCGAAATTTTCAAAGAAAACTTTTCTGTCCAAGTGAATGACTGCACTCTACCTGAACGCCTTCGGGTTAAGACCAGCATAGTGTGGTATACAATGTATTAACATGTTTTGAACCATATGCAAACGACGGAATGTTTTCTCTGGGACAGGCAGTAACAAACCCACTCCACCTTCAAGAGTTCCTGCACAACGAGAAGTTGATTGCGCATGAATTCCGTTCACAATATGATGCAAGAAGAAAAAGTCAGAAATATCAAGAAAGTCGAACACTTACCGAACCACGATGCCTGTCTTTGATCTTTTGACTTATCGCTACCAGTCTTTTCCGACTTCACGCGACATCTAAAAAATGACGTCACGCAACTGCTGACGTTGATGTCTGCGATGTGCAACAGCCGCTGACCACCTTGGCTTGCAGGGTCTCGTGAAAAGAGCAAAAAATTTTAGATTAGTAACAAAAATTTGCTCGCGCAAGCCACTTATAGAATTCATAAAACTAACTAGTATGAATGATGTAAAATAACATCATTTATGACTTGCTCTCAAAATATAAGTTCAAATACATACCTTCAGGTTTATATCGATATACGACAATATTCATATCATTATCAGAAGCTAGAATAAATGGAAACAAAAAGTCCTAGTAGACAAACACACAGAAAAGACATTCTTCATATTCAATGACTATACCTAAAAATCCAAGCTGTGATCCGTCCACGAAAAATTCCGTTCCGTAAACCTCCAAGGGACATGGATCCTGAAACAGTAAAATTATGAACGACGAAAGCCTGTTTTCCACAAGGCGGAATTTTCTGCGCGGTAAATAAATCGATTAAGGCCTGTTTTCCACTAGGCGGAATTTTTCGAGCGAAAAATAAATGTAGCAAACGTGATTGGCTAGCAAAGTAATCCCCGCGAAAAAGTCCAAAGGAAGCCAGTCATGTCGCTAGATTTAATTTTCGCTCGAACAAATTCGCGTAGTGGAAAGCCGCTTTAAAGTGATTGGCTAGCGATATATTTCGCCGCGGAGCGAACCAATCATGGTGCTAGATTTATTTCCCACGAGGAAAATTCCGCCTAGTGGAAAACGGGCTTATTCAAAAGCTTATTCAAAAGAGTTGACCGCGGGTTTAATACCGACTTAAAAGAATTACGCATAACACAGTCAAAAGATATTACAGAATCGTTCTTACCCTTGAAACGAATGCAAGAGTTTTTGTTTCTTCCTGAACAAAAACATACAGTTGTGTAGACTTTAAAAGATTTTCATAAATAGAGATCTTAAGATTTTATAGAATTTTATTACGACTTTATGCCTGGTTTCCATCACAGGCGTATGAATAAGAAGAATGAAAATGCCTCTAAGACTCAATTACCTGAAAACGTAGCAATGTAACACTCTTGGATACGTCGGCAATAAGAATCAGGGTTTTCACAGATATTGCCGAATGAATGTATAGCTGAGTGTCAATGAATGCCACACCAACCAGATCGTTGCCTCTTTTGAAATCCCAAATGTAAATCTAAAACGATGTAAACATTACATATTATTATCACCTACTCTGGTCCAGTTAAATGCATGTCGCCTAGCTAAAAGTTACCACGAGTAGTAGTTTTAGAATACAGAGCTATTGGAGATATGCTTGGGACACTTTGTTTTCTCTTTTTGCTTATTTTCATACAAACTTTTACGAAAGCTTTGTGTTCAATGAAGATGTTTCAAATATCACTACACAGCTCGAGAGTTTGGGATTTGGGAAACCCGCCTTTTGTCCAACAGCTGTCAATAGATATCCTGATACTTCACAAATTGCTGTCACTGGCCCTTTTTGCTCTTTGCCATAAAGTTGCTGAATACAAAAACAAAAACAATGTGAATTCGATAAAACGTAATTAAATGTAACGCTAAAAACACCAGTCAACTAACCTTGAATTTGGTTTTTGTCAGCGGCTGTCCTGGCTCTGGAACGACTTCAACGATATCAAAAATCAAAATCTATCGAAAATTTAGAAAGATAATAATAAAGCTAATTTGTGGACATTGAAGACAACGCGGAACCATTAAGCGGCAAAAGTCCCATCACTGAGATGAAAAAAATTGTCAGATGTTAGAAAGGATGAATTACTGGAGTTAGCTAGAGTCCACTAATGCTCAATGGAATTAATATATTTTTTTGAGTAACTTTTTTCTCTTCATTTTATTACCCGTCCTTTCGAAGGTAAATCTTCGCCATAAACGATTGTAGTGCCTAAAACGACAAATCCTTTTCTTCCTGAGACGGTTTCTTCACTCTTTAAGATGATATTTTTCATTGTCGTTACTCGCTCGTAATCTTCAAGCTCCACTCTGGTCGATGACAAAAAAATTGGACTTAAAATAATTATAGACTAAAGTTTCTAAGATAACTGTGAGACACTAACGCCTGCATGTTTTCCACTATAGGCGGAATTTTCCGTACGGAATATAAATCTGGCAACGTGATTGGTGCGTAATATATTTCTAGCCAGTCAGATTGGTAGATTTATTTACCGAACGGAAAATTCCGCCTAGTGGAAAACCGACTTAAGGAAGCATGGAAGTCAGTTTACGATAATCGTCAAATATTTGCCAAACTTACTTTGTGTTTGGAATCATTTCCCAACTGAACGGCGACATCAACTGGACAGCGAATTTATCAAGCAATGGATACACATATCTGGGATCTAACAGATATTTACCGAAGAATTTGATCAACTTGACTGAATTAATGGAGATATAAGTTGTACACAAGACAGTTTACCCTCTTCCATAGGAAAAAATTCCCGATCTTCTATTCCTAATCTTGTGATATTTTTCACAGGATCCATTTGACTAAAGACAACTGCATGAGTCTGTGAGGAAAAAGTTCAGACGTATGAGACAAATTAACACGAATCTCAGAAACACTTATTATAATATAGATAGATACATAGATGGTTTACACGTCACAGCATGAACTGAATTAAAAAACTATTAACAATAGTTTCTAATGTATACAGCTTATATATTACTATAAACTGTTTATTTTTACAACAATCGTTTATTATTCTCCTAATTTGTTTATCCCAGCTCTCCCTGTCAACTTTCCTGCAGGAGAAAACCGCCCGGAGAAAACCTACGACTTTCGGCAGAGTAGTTGATAAACACTTTTTATATGAGAAAGTAAAGTCCGCGCTGTGAAGCGAACACACAACCTCATCACTAAAATACGCATGTCCCAGCGACGGCACCACCAAAGCTCCCGGCTTTGGTGTGTATATCTTTCTATACTAAATACCTGAGGACATGTAAATATCTCTTTGTACCTTGCTCTCACGGTTATAAGCAATGAAATGTGGCGTACATCTTAGTGGAACTTTACGTACAGGCCACGGAGCATCGTAGCTCAAATGAGTGGGCAAGACAGATACGCGTAGTTCCCCCTGAAACACAGAATATAACTTTAACCACGATTAAGGCTACGTGCACACGGGCGCCGTTTTCAAGCGTTTCCAAAAACGTTTGTGTCTCGTTTATCGTTTTAACGCTT
>JAODVM010268241.1:0-12411 GCA_025400095.1 Phenganax marumi | reverse complement strand
TGTAAAACCACTTCCTCGCGGTAGACGGTCCTCGCGGTTCCCTGGACGTATTCGGGCGACCTCGCTGTTCGGTGGATGTTTTCGCCCTTCGTCCGGTTCCGGGGTGGGCTCATTTCGGTCGGGTTCCTGGGGGAAGAGTTGTGCTTTTGGCATGGCGCCCAGCTTCCCAGCTTCAAATCCAAGCGACATGTCAATTGCAAGTGACGACATGTCAGACAATTGTATTCAGTACCTAAAGCTGTTTGGAACATGTTTGATTCCAAGAAAAGGGTAAGAGCTTTTGTCCGGTGAGAGCAAGTGCTTGCTTGTTTTCCACTATTCAGAGTTTCAATATTTTTATAGATAGGGCTATTCAACAGCTATCCCATGCTATCCCAATAGACCCTTTTATATAACTATAGAAAAATGATGAACCAGATGTTGGAAGCAGCATAATCTCTTAGAAAAAAACACCGACGCTTTGAAAGCACACACACAACTCTGAGCTTGGGGTTCTTCAACTTTGAGCCCGGATTTCACTGAGGCCCCGAACTGCGAGCTTCCAAGACTCTTTTGGTTCAACGACTTGTATGCGACGCTAGCCTGGGCCAGTCGGAGGACTCGAGTCCGAAGGACGTCCTCGATTTGTTCGACTTTTGAAAGGTTTCTTTGTTCCAGGTGAACAACTCTTCCCCCAGGAACCCAACGAAAGCACAACTCTTCCCCCAGTTGAACGGTTTCGTCGGGTTCCTGGGGGAAGATT
The DNA here is from genome assembly GCA_025400095.1 of Phenganax marumi. NCBI lineage: Eukaryota > Metazoa > Cnidaria > Anthozoa > Malacalcyonacea > Clavulariidae > Phenganax > Phenganax marumi. The sequence continues at coordinate 11,669 of JAODVM010268241.1, read as the reverse complement.
GTGGATTTTCCCGGTGAAGCAGGGTGAAGCCCTTTCTTTGCAAGCTTCTGGAGAAGATGTGGCTAGGCTGCTAGGCAAACCCCAGTTCTTCACCGGCAAAGGATTAGGCTAAGAGGGTTCAAAGGAAACAAGGGAGATGACTGAACCTTTAGCAGGTTGAAATAAAGAATGGGTCGATCAAAGGAAAAATACATCTATATAAAGAAAAGAGGAAATAGTAACAATATGGTTTTCTTTTCAGTGGCGAAGCTCTCAAATTGAGTCCAGTTCGACTCTATTTAAGTCCGACTGAAGTGTTTATTCCCTTTCAACCAGGCCTCCAACGACTCGCCAGATCCGACATAGGGTCTCGTCATTCTTCTCCGTCCCGTCCGTGAACGCACGCCGGTGCATCGTCTCCCGGTTCCCAGGATTCTGGCGGTGTACCTCCATCAGGAGCACTGCCGGGCCACGGGGCGATGCGCACTTAGGATGGCCCTGAGGAGGGCGGGTCCGTTAGGCCGTTCGGCCGACCGGAACATGGGGTGCATCGGTGAGAAAACTTCCCAGACCACATGGGGCGACCCGGTTGACCAGCGAAGGAGGGGTGGTTTTGGGACACCACTTATGGTAACCTCAGACCAAGGCTATTAATAGACACCTCAGAAGGAGAGCTCCTGAAGGGCGGGAAGCAATGATGGTTTCCGCAGTTTTCCACGGCCAACGACGACGTCCACGAGACGCACGACTGATGGCCTTTGACATCCTGGTACTAGTCCCAGACACTGCATGGGACTGCCATAGATGGCCTACAATGGGTTGGTTTGGGAGCGTTTGGGATTTGTGGGTTGATTCACACAGCAGCCCTAGAAAATGCCGCCGATACCCGACTCCTGACCCTGCTATTCCCGATTCAAGGGCGGGTCTTTTGACACTTCAGAGCCCTTGTAATTATATAGGCAGTAGCCTACATGTGCCTAACCTACGCAAAAGGAGGCGGCACCCATCAACAAGTTAAAAGCGTTTAAAAACATCGCCTCTCTCTCTCAGGACCCCCTTGGAGGAATGAAGGAAGACCCACGGTGCGTCCAGTTCCCACCGGCGCCTTGCAGGATTCCAGTGAAGACTTGCAGCTCAAGGCGAAACGCGCCCTGCCCCTCGGCACCCGACCCGCTCGCATGCACCGGCGGAGGCCGAAGGCATGGAGAACCATGGGGAATCGGTGGATCGGTGGTAGTCCGGGGACGTTCCTGATTTTTTTTTGGGGGGGGAGAGGGGAGGGGCTATGGCTTGCTGTTAATCGACTAAAATAAACTATTCGATATGACCCAAATTCTTTGCGGTTCTAAATCATTTAGAGTAAAAGTTCAGGAATTTTGCGTGAACAGCATCAAACTACAGATGATTTATTTTCTGGCAATCTGGGGAGCAAAATGTTATTGTGAAGCAGCGGCTAATGCCAAACTTACAAGCGACGACTAGAGATGGAAGCTTTCATCATGAATTTCCGTATAAGTTTCTGGCAGAGTACTCTAAAGTGACCGAACTGGTTGCATAGATATAGACATATTCTGCTCTGAAATAGCCGTTTCCGACGTTCTAGAGGGTCTAAATTTTGAAAATTTTCCAGCCTCGACGCCACCATGGTGGCGCCGACGCAGTACTCTGGGCGAACATATTAGTCACAGGTACAATAGCGTGGCCAGAAGTTTTTTGCTAGATTCGCTACTGATTGACTCAGTGAAATTCAGCTCCGATTCTTGCCAATATGTTTATATTCGCGAAGCTCATGGTTTCATTTTCAGCAGATAAACGTACAAACAGTTAAAGGATAAATGAAATTGTATACCCTGGAAAGTCCCAAAGACAATTAAGAATTTATAATTCATGACTAAGCACTTAAAGTCTGCGTTTCATTTCTATTTCTTCGAAAGCGAGAAACCCAGGGGAAGTTGGGATACAGAATAGAAAGTTCAAAGCTTTCACTTGTTCAGACACCTAACTGTTGCCTGTAGAATGACAGTATTTCAGAGTAACTGAATTCGAAGAATTTCCGTGTTATGCATTTATTTACTGATTTTACCAGGAGCAAGGCCCAGACTGGACATCGCAATTTCGTAGAATTTAATCAAGATTAGAATAGAATGTATAACGGCTTCTTTCCCAAAAATTTACGGTCTAGCCAAAATCTAATTGTAGGTACGTAGCAGTTCAAATTTGAGTTATATTTTTAGATGCAGTCAGTTCAATTCTCCAGAAACCGTTTTTTTTTTATATTGACATGCGACTTCTAACGTTTAGACGTCGCACGTACTATGAGTATGATATGTTATTTGTTACAGCAATAAAGCTATACATTTCCTCTAAAAGTGCGAAAGATTTCGTGTTCAATGTCAAGATTGCGCGAAAATACTTTAAAAGTACACTGAACGGGAAAGGGGTGATAAATGTCTATTCGGAGATTTTGCTTGACTCGGCAAACTATCCACATCAGTTTATCAGTTTCACCAAGTTCAAATATTTTTTCTCAAGCTTGCACGTTTATTCTAGTTTTCTACCAAGAAAGACTGCACTTACTAAGTCTAGGAGAATTATATTTACTTACACCCATGTTCTTTTTTGTAATAACCTACCTGTGCTGAGATGAAATGACGAGTATAAAATTTTAGTTCATCTTCTTGGGAATAGGCAAAATTGCATTGACGTAATGACAATTATTTAAAGTCAAGGTTAATACCCGGCGGCGATCAATGCTGTTGACCTAGCTGATTTTGCCGTACGTAAGGTCGACTGCAAAGCAGGGTATTCACCTCAACGTTAAATAGATTTGAAAAAGAAAAGAACTTAAAACACTTCATTTAAAAAGGGTACCATCAATTGCTGGTAACCCCAGTATAACTCATATAATGGCGCTGTAACTTGTCATTTGACTATTCCAAGAAACCAGAGACAAAACATATTCCATTTCAGCACCGTATGTGAGTTATCATAATAAAGAACTTGGGTTACTTCTAAGTGCAACTTTTCTCAGAAGTAAAACTGGGTGAAAATTTTTCAAAAGCGCTGACTCATGCGAACGATGGCTGGCAAGTCCAATATTAAGAAAGGGATTTTCCCGTGGACATCATGGACAATGGTGATCCCCCTTGGCAACATGCTGAGCAGATTAATTGTATTGGTTTCCTATAAAAGCATGCAAGTTCAAGTCATGATCAGAGGATACTGAACTGTACTTTGTGGCGCTTTATCATATGATATAATCACCATTAAGAAGTCAAAGACAGAGCCAATCTTGGAAAGACCGACTTGCATAACGTATTGCACAGCGTGTATATATCAAAGGAAGCGAAAGCAATGTAAGGAAAACTTATTAGTAAACAGATTCTTCTTGAAACTCCGGCTACTCGGCCAACTGCATATGAGTGTTGATCTTTCGTCGCGATTCCAGCTTCTTCGGAGGCTTTTTACTGTTGTTTGAGCGATTCTTACTCTTGTTTTATCTAAAAAAAAAGTCAAGTTGTATTGATTTGACTTGGTGCCGGATTCGCATACTCCCGACATCGACTTTAGCCACTGTGCGCTTTTATTTGTTCTAACAACTTTTTCTTGGATTAGTTGTCATTAAGTTACCATATATTTATGAGCTAAACTCGCCTCGAAACTCATTAATTTGATGTCGTGACCTTGCGAATCGGGTACCATGTAAATGGGGCCTTGATGTGTCCAATTTTGTCTCACTCGAAAATTAGTAGTCAAGATTTGCATGGTCCAGAACGACTGACTCACATAAAATGCGCCTGTACGTGCAAAAACAAGACCAGCCACAGTGATATTTACATTCAGGACACAGAAACCTATAAAACTTTGAATACCAACTCTTATACAGTATGAATTCGACCAGTACCAATGGTAATGCATGCTATATATCAATCTATAGATAACCTATAGACGCTGTGTTAAACTGATAAATTTAAATTTATTTCAGATATAGATATTGTGTAATTATGGGTTCACTTCAATCTCGCAGTAAAACTTCGGATCAACCTTCAAAGAAAACGAGTAAGAAAAAGATTCGAGCCAATATAGCTCAACGTAACCATGGCAAAACCGAGAAACAAAATGGGGACTTGAGCGGCGATCGTCGCCCACCATTAACCGCTTCCTACTCGACGGAAAAAATCGACGGTGGTCCCGTGAAAGAATATCGAATGAGTCGAAAAGGACCAGTATTGATCATAAGTAAGTATAAATCAGATAGAGGCATAGTCAATAAAAATATATTAAGGAACTTTTAATTCCCATATTAATTTCCCTCGTCATTTCTTGGAATAAAGACTTTGTCGTATACCTCAATATTTCGAAGAACTATTGAGTCACGACGAATATGCTACAACAATATAGTAATGCTAGCGCTGTATTTTAGACAATTATGCTGGCAACGGGGAATTTGAATTTCGCCACGGTGGCGCACTCGATGGCGGAAAACTACAAAGCTGTTTTGAGAGACTTGGCTTTAGTGAAATTGATTGCTTACAGAATCTTAAATGTGAGGAAATGAAAACTGCTTGCCACAAATTTGCATGGAAAGATTTCAGACAAGCAGATTGTATGATCGCAGTTATATTAACCCACGGAAAATCTCCTGACCTTTTGCAAGGCGTTGACGGTAAATACGTACATTTTGGTGATCTCTTTACTTGTTTTCATCCGTCGTTGGTCGGAAAGCCCAAGATAATTATTATCCAAGCCTGTCGAGGAGACCAACCAAACGAAGCCATCCGAGATACAACTTCATATCCAGAAGGGCCAGAGGTGAGAAATTACTCAGGCTCTTTCCCCCCATCATTTATGCAATCCGATCCACCCAGTTCGAATCAGCCAAATTCTGGTTATCTGCCGCGTCAGGCAGACCGCGTGGAAGCATTCGCGACTGAAATTGGACATCCAGCTTACAGAAGCGTAGAAAAAGGTTCATGGTACATTGAGGAATTGACAGAAGCTTTGTATGAAGAATACGCATTGAGGTCAAAAGTTTCAATGTTCAAAAGTTCGAAACCAAGGCATTTTCTTGACGTTCTGACAGAAGTGCAAGGCAGAGTCTCTAATTATTCTACTGATGAGAAATTCGTTCAGATGCCAGAATTCAGAAGCACCTTACGTGGTCCTATATATTTTAACTCAAAGTAGATTTTAAACATCACGTTTCGTTCGCCCATTGTTCAAAGCTGGAATTTTTTTTCAAATTTCATTTATAAAACTCATAGTTTAAATTTTCGTACAATTTTGATTGTAACTGATTCATAATTCTTTAGACGTGAATTTATTATTAATGAGAAATTACAATTGGCAAAGCATCACTGATAAATAAATAGTCTGAATGTTCTCGCATAGTTACAGGATAATGTGGAGCTCCGACGCTGGCACGCTGCATTGCCTTAAAAGACACTCATGTTGGAGAAGCAGTGGCAAATTATTAATTTAAATTAATCAAAATATTTCCTTTTGGCAGAGAGTGCAAGAACTCATGTGTATCTTTCCAATGATGCCTATGTCGTATGATACCGCACTGGCAAAATATGACCAGATACTCTTGTGTTAAAATTTTTGGTCGAAACTGACATACAGTTTCGTCAGCGATTAATTAAGTCTTCCGTCAGGTTTTCGTGTTGACTAGTCATGGGACTTTCCCACGTTATACATGCAACGGAGCCTAATTTATACATGAATCTCAAATTATTTTCATGCTCTGAAAAGTAGGTTAATTTCCTCGAATTTGTGTTCATTGTATTATACCATTATTATACTAAAGTACACCGTGTGTGACTGCACAACTAACATTTTTGGCTTCTATGTGGTGGGAATGCTTTGATATAGAAAGATAAGACTAAAACGATGTTTTTCAATCTTCTCAAAACCAACCGTTAATTCAAAACATACATGTGACTGATTGCATCATCCTGCGTCCAATAATACGCAATCCAGCCTTGAAATGCCGTTGGTTTGTATAACTTTTCAATATTATAGTCTTGGCACAAATCACAGACGAATTAAAAGTGTAAACAAAGTATTAAGTTTTCGGGGGTTTTTTCATTAAAAATTCTCTGTAACTATCAAGGAACACAAAACTGTAAGCGAAATTTCTGCTTGATCAACTTTCTCCTGCTGATTTCAGGGAATTTACCACATCCACTGCAGGACCCGGTTGTTCAAAAGCTGTTTAGATTAATCCTAGGATTAACGTAAATTTGGAAGCAAAATTTTAATTGTTTGTTGATAGAATTCCAAAGTTTTTTTCTGTAAGTTTTATCTATATTAATAGCAGGCTCGGTTTGGAAAGTTTTAAAGCAACAGGATGCACAGAAACACGGCGCAAACTAAGGCGGATAGTTAAATTTTAACACAGGGTTCACGCTCATCAACCCTAGAACAACCGGTCCCTGACAAAGTTTAAGTTTAGGAGTCTACGGGTCATGCGCGTACGACTACATATTTTGGTAAGTGACGTAATGAACATGCGGCAGGGTAGATCCCAAAAATTCACAGTAGGGTGCATCGGTAGTCTGGTAAACATTATAAATTGAGGTTGCCGGAAGATTAACTATGGTAGTTGTGAAAGTAACTTAATACGAGGACTATAGCTGCGAAAACTGACTTTTCAGTGATAAACGTTAAATAATTGTCAATGCTTGACTGAAAGATCTGGGAAAAAATCTCTAAATTTGCGACGGCGTTTGAAAAGTTGGAACATTAAGAATCGCCAGTCATATATAAAAGCACAAAAGACACTTAGTTACGAAGAAAAACATTCCACACAGTCACAGGTGAATGTCAATGTTTAATTTACTTTCTAGTTTTAATTTTACTTGCCCAGCAGATATACCTACAGCTTTTAATCTTTAATTCTAAGCTATACTGTCGGGAGTGAAAATAGTTTACTTTTAAACTATATTTTTCTGTTTATTAAAAAAAGCACTAGGTTTGGCATGACGATGCTACGTGAATACATAAACATTGTTTCATATCTGCCACGTATTTAGAGACAGTAACCGGTATCACTATATAGCATAGCACACCAAAAGTTGCAGGAGTTTGAAACCCACCGTGCAGCGGCTATAGTCACTTTTTTACTGGTATATATTGTCAGGAAATCTTGGAAAATGGTACAATTCATATTACACTTCATTACACAGATCAACAAGCCAGTAAACAAAGCAACAGTTCATAAAATACGTTAAAATAGTTCACAGTACTCCGTACATGACAATCTAGCATACCAAAATAATCCGCTGTTTCCAGTTTGAAAAGGCTTTAGAAAAACTTAGAGCAAAGACTATAGCCACAGATGACATGGTAACATATTAATAAATCTGATGTGCTTCCAGACTTGGTTGTGGTAAAATGTACGTTCTAGGATTAGCCTTTAGCTTTAGATTAACTGTAACTAACTGTAACTGTATCTGTAACTTTATTTAACCACGGTAAACTCAGTCAGGACTTTACAACAATTAATGGACAAAATATGATTTACAAAGTATAGAAGAATAAAAAAAACGGTATAAGCATGCAACATGAAACTACAAAAAATGCCTGCTTTCCATGAGTGCCGTGCTATTTACAATTAAAAATATATAAGAAGAAGAGTATCATTTGCCAAATGAACCGAACTGATTTTCTTGAAAAACTTAATCAACAGTATCAATGTTATGCAAATTTTAAATTTTTGGTTTGGACCCCGACCGTGATAATCAAAAGGGGGTGAAAAATATTCAAAGAGGTTCTTTCATGACCATGAATGCATGTCAACTGCATTATTAAACTGCAGCAGCATCTCGGGAAAGTGAAGATTCCTCGCGCACCAAAACCCGTAGAATTCCAAAAATAGCGGCGTCCCATTACTTTCGAACTTAGGAGGCCTCGAAGAGTACTACTTTCAGGGGCGGGGCGTCAGTTTCGGACTTCTGAAATAGAAGACACTAATGTTTAGCCCCGGGTCAGAACCTGCAAGCTGATGGTTAACTTTTGAAATGAACATATTAACATTTGGCTGAATAAATATGCAGTTAGATTCACAAGAATTGTATTCGGTTAATTAAGAAACTAATTTTACGCATTTTTGTTGTGGCAATGTGACTTTAATTTGAGTTTTTCAGCTTCTTACGCCCGTCGACCGATTAAAACGCTGAATTTGCTCTGATTATTTAAACAATTAGTCACCGAAGTCGAGGTGACTATCGACGAATATTTCCCGAGCCGTGCAGCGGCGAGGTAAATATGAAGATAATCACCGAGACTGAGGTCTTCAAACATCAGTGTCTTCTATTTCAGAGTTATTGCTGAGTCAACCAATCAAAATGCTTAAAAGTTAGTTTTGAATACTAACATTATACTAATATATAATGGTGCATAACGCTATCCATCGCTCTGGATAGGGATTTTTTGTAAACTACAGAAAATTTTCCATGCATCACTATAACATAAAACTATGATTGATATCTATTGAATAATGTCTCTAATATTGCTATCGTTTACGAAAACAAAATTTTCGGTATTTTTTGTCTAATTTTGTGAACGTTGAAAATCCACTATCCGATGGATAGCGCAACATTGAAAACACCGGCGCCAGTAGCCAACTACTTCGTCGGTAGGTGAGAGTTTCTAAGAAGGACTAGTTATTTTAATAAGTCATTATTTGTATGTTAATAGCTATATTATGGCTAAGCTAGAAAATAATGTTGTCAGTAAATGCTCTTCAGCTTTAATTCTTATGTTTTGCGTTGAAAAATGTAGTTGCCATGATGCAGTGACTTTCCGCACGGAACTAATACAGTGGTGATTTGGTGGCCGTTCGCACAGTTCACTGTGAGACAACCATAGAGAAAAACAAGAAAATCACAAAAGGACCGTTGCTTTGCAGCTTTTAGCTTGAATCCAAATATCCAACTTCACGGTTGAGATATTAATAGACTACTTTGAAGGCAAGGTTTTCAAGTCATCATCATGGCACTTTTACATGTTGTTGTTGTTGTTGTTGTTTTTGTCACCCTGTTCGCAGGTTGTGCGGTAATGAGCTTGTATGTCCTGGCGTTGTTCTCTCAAGTGCTTGCATTCCTTACAGCTTTGGCATATGTCGTGCTAGCTTGTTTTATTGTCTGGCTTGCTCGTGGCTTTTGGACACACCAACAGGATGTGCAAGTGACGCTAAATGACTGGCAATTTTATGTGAGTGCGGCAATGGTTTGGCGTGCAATCAATTTTATTTCGCATGAAACAAGAAGATTGCGGAGAATGAGATGACTCGAGCGTCGGGCTGTAGGAGCGCCAAGCCATCACTCAGTTTTTTTCCTTCATAACACATCTCCCCCCCCCCCCCCCTTCAGGCTCTTACAGACGAGCAAATTTTCTATCACAAAATCTCATGTGACAATTTTTCTGTGAAATATACCCATGTGTACGTGTAACAAATTTTCTATGACAAATTTTTAATGTGGCAAATTGTCATCGACCGTCTGTACGCGGACGAAGTTCATCAATGGCTCACATTATTTGTCACACTTTCTTTGTTGGCCGTACAGACGAACAACGTTTGTCATTTGTCATGCTAGCTTTTGAACAAATGCATTTGTCACAGAAAAATATGGCAAAGTGACCAGTACAGACGGGCTTATAAAACTTGTCACATGAAATTTTGTCACAGAAAATTTGCTCGTCTGTAAGAGCCTTTAGAGCTTCGCTTCCCAGAGGTCGGAATTGGTGGCTGTTATTAGCCATTGTATTGACCTGATAGCCTCGCTTGCATTGGGTCGAAACAAAACAGTTATCTCATTTGCATTCATTTGCATTCATTTGCATCTAAACTCAATAACAGCTATTGATTGCCCTAATGATAAATCACGATCTGTTTGAAGGGCAATGCTGTTCTTGCCGTGTAAGATTTTTCTTATTATTTCTGACAACGCTGGTAAGAAAACATAATATTTTGGCCATTTGTACAGCCAAATAAAACGGACTGTCTTTCAAAGCTACCAAAATACAAATTGTACCATACAATCTATGAGACCACAATGTATCATGGGACGCTTGTAGACTCTTGGTTCGCATTGCTCTAGGTACTACCAAATGGCAATCAGGCATAAAATATCTTAATTTTAGAAATTTGTATGCGTCTGATGAATCGCTGATACAACAATGGTAGGGGGGGGGGGAGGAGATTGAGAAAGACATCGTTGAAGCTAGCAAGTTTTAATTTTATAAAAGATGTATTTATAACATGAATAATTGTATCGTTAAAGATTTTACGTAAATATTTGTGTACTAGATGTAGTATTACAATTGTAAACGAAGTACCGGCTGCGATAGCCTCTGAAGCCGACGTAGTTGATGTAAGTGACCAATCTTCTAGCAACGCTAAGAATGAACACGTTTGTCAATCCCTTGAAAACGGAGTAGAATTGGACGGTGTAAAGCTTGACATCGCCATAATACAAAACAACTTAACTTTATTGGTGAAAGGGTGTCTGGGCTTGAAAATTATAGTTTACAGACGGGCGTAGGGAAGGTAGAAGCTAATAAATTAGACCTTATTTTGGATAAAAAGAATAGGGAAATTGAGAGCCAATCAAAAGTTATTGAATCACTCCAGGAAAAATGAACTACTGTTCAAGGAGAAAGAGATCTACTGCAATCTATTCTATCCCAGTCTGTGTCTGGAGGCGAGGTGGGCAGCGAATCTCTCGAAGTAGCTCAAAGTGACGAAGTTATGCTTGGTGGTCATGACAGTGTCAACATTTGTTCTATAAAAAGATCTATTGAAAACGATGTGAAACACCAACAACTTTCTAATTCTTCACGGCAAGAGAACAATGTTAGTGATGTCCTAATCGTTGAGGATCCCCCACTAATTTCAACTGCGCGTACCACGAACAAAGGAGAAATATCAACCCAAACTCAGGCCCCGTTTACACTATGCCGGATTCACTCGTCACGACATCTTCGTTTGCTGTTTAGGAGCAATAATCACCAAGAAATGTTATCTAGGCTGAAAGATCTTGTATATTTCTTTGTGTCATAACTATTAAAAATCTTTACAGAGCAAAACTTGCTGCAAAATTTGACCCGCTCCGATAGCAATCCGGTATAGTGTAAACGGGACTTAAGGTTGCCGACTCACTTAATGAACAAATTACTCAATATCAACGTAATCAGTGCAATAATTTTCAACAACAATGCAAAACTACTCAAGCGCCTGTCGTTTTGAAATACAAATCCATAGGGAAGAATCCTCACAACAATAACCCACACAAAAGTATTAATTCCTTTGCTGCTCAATTGAATGAATATCAGCGCAAACAAAGGAGTTCCTATCAAAAATTAAAATCAAGAACGACTAGTACTTCGAAAGAGCCCAACAAAAGTGCTAAAGGCAAGGTTAGTCAACCATCAAATTTTTTTCGCCCGCCTACTCAATGCGCAACCGAATGGCAGAATTATCTGCAATTCGTTCACAACATGACTCATCCACGAAGACCTCCATACCCTCCACCATTGATGTCGGTCCCAACGAGACCCCCAAAAACGACTCCTCTCCCCAGTTAATCGGACACAAACAGAAACAGATAACTTTTAACATCCCAGTCCTTGTTACATCACATCCCCCTAAACGCAACCGTGCTCAGCGTAACCCAAACAACATT
>JAODVM010268131.1:0-12414 GCA_025400095.1 Phenganax marumi | reverse complement strand
TAAGCATCAAGTCATTTGGATTTGGCTCTTTCCGGAAATAGGGGGGTCGGCCATGCGTGTTAAACCAAAATTATGAGAAGCCTTTCGTAGCCAGATATCCAATGTTTCGATTCGACCTATGTTTCGATCTATGTGTCCTAAGCCTATGCCCATGTCACTATGTCACTATGTCCTATTCTATTAATATTATGATATGATATGATTATTATTGGTCGTTATGGTATGGAAGCGATCATTTCTGCCAAGTCGAATTCGAGCAGCATACTGCAATCAATTCTTGTCCCCCCTCCTCATTTGATTTCACTGTTTGTATTGTGCTTCTCGTGCGCCAGTGCCCGTTGGATGTCATCCTCCATAAGCTTCACGAAGTGCCTGGCTATTCCGTGCGAGTGCTGCGCTTGAGGTGCCCATGCGAAACATATCGGACGGCGTTACCCTGTGTGTGTGTTGCCCCACGTTCAAGAATCATGGAACATGCCACTTGTGTGTCGTTGAATTGAGGTCCTCTGACTTCGGCTTGCCGATGGTGCGTGGGCGTCTCTATTTTGTGGGAGCGGAACTATTCTCTGAAGACGGAGAAACAGCCACGGGAAACAGTCACGAGACTCTGGACAGAGTCTATGTTGGGTTTGGCAGTCGTTGAATATTTTGCACTGCACGTCCAGCCAATGCCGCCAAATCCTTTTGTTCGACGCACTTGGCAGGACCAGATTGCTCACGTCATCTCAACGGTCTTGCAGGACCCATACCTGCACAGCAGGCCAACTGTGGAAAGCTTTCTCGAGTGGCTGCATGGCCCAAACGGTCCGGAGCACAACTTTCCTCCCCAGGACCGCTTCTGTGTTATTCAGCTTCTGTGAGTGAATAATCTCATTTATTGTTTTTTTGGTGGTAAGTTTAGTTGAGCAGCTTGTCGTCGTTGATTCAATCAATTGAAATTCACTTGAGCGCTGGGTGTCGCACCCATTATTTAGTTAACCGCCCCGCCTCCGTCCCACTTCCGTCCCACTTCCGTCCCACTCCCGTCCCACTCCCGTCCCACTTCCGTCCCACTTCCGTCCCCGTCCCACTTCCGCCCCACTCCCGTCCCACTTCCGTCCCACTCCCGTCCCACTTCCGTCCCACTTGGATGCCCGGGCTGTTTGCTAAGTAGTTGCTGTTGTTAGCCTACTTGTATGTAGTTTAGCAAGTTCTTTAAGTATAGTTATAAGTTGGCTAAGTGCTGTTTTTTTGAAGATAGTGAAGTTATATCTCACCTAACTACAGCGGCGTGTTAAAGTATTATAGTATGTACATAGGCAGAAGTTAGTTTAAAGCTAAGTAGTTGCTTAAGAAAGTAAGTAAATATCATTGTCATAAGTGGGTTGCCGGCATGTAAGGCAACCTATGTGGCACAGTTAGTGTACATAATGCTAAGCAGAAAAACTAGTTAGGCAAGTGTTGTAAGTGCACTTAGCCAAGTGGTGTAAGTGGACTTAGGTAAGTGGCCTATGTATCATTCTGGACCTTGAAATTTTTTTCAGGTCCCTGGCTCAAGCAAAAAAAGGATTGGCAATTTGACTCAGCCAACCAATGGGAAAATCAGAAAAACTGCAAAGGGCGAGCATAAGAACTGATATACTTCAACAAATGTCTGGCTCGATGCTGGCAATTGTACAGCTATGGTATATCACCAGGAGGTGCAGTGGGCAAACACAAGCACAGTTGTTTGTGAACTTCACACGCCACGTGTAAAAAAAAACGTCAACGCTTTGGTGTTGGTGGAGGGTGAGTAGTTTTCTGTGTTGTTAAGGACAGCTCTCAATGTTTTTTGGTTGTGTTTTTTTTCTATAGTGTTTTCTTCTATGTTTTCTGCGTTGTTCATTTTTTGTGTGACCTTTTTTTGTCACCACCAAACAAAGCGTATATATCAATATATAAATATATATATATCAAAACGGGAGGTGCCGATTTTTTGCGGAGAGGAGGGCACCACCCTGTGCAGCGGGGAGGGGCTGCACAGATAATATACGCCAATCAAAACCAATCTCCAGGCATGTAAGGACAGTTGTTCAGAATCACTTGGGTGGTTGATTGTATATATGGTTGGTGTGATGTTGATTCCAAGTTGCAGGTGTATTTAGTGTCGTTAAGTAAGGAGAGAGGGTTTACGTGCTTCCAGCGCTATCAACCTTATAAAGATTGATATACGGTTTGCGGGTTGGATTGAAAAGACCATCCACTATATAGTGTTCCTTGCGTAAAGGTTGTACAATGTATACGGTCCACCAAAGGTTGATTTCAACAAGCAGTATTTACCGGATTTGGTCAGATGTGCACATACAACCTTTCAACACCTATCCGAACAGGACGAAACCTGTAAATAGACTATATACACAGTTTTTACATTGTCCATGCACATTGTGGGCACCTTCATGCACGCATGCAGCAACACTGTTTGCAGGGTTGGGAAATTATATCTCAGTACAACGGCAGCGGCCGGTGGTGAACCTGCTTTCATGCACGCACAGGATGAAGCTTTTTGTATACGCACCCAGAACGATATATTGAGAGTGCACAGCATTTTGACTTGCGACGACCGTCAACGTCGACGTTCGATGTAGATGGAGAAACTGTTTAGTGAGGTCATTGATCGTCATGTGCAACCCTGGACGTTCAAGTCGGCAGGACGCATGCAAAGAACAGAATGTTCATGCGACATGACACATGGATTGCATGGACATCCATGACACGTTCATTCAAGTTTTGCTTTCGGTGCGCCAACCATGGTGACCAGTGCTGAATTGCAGTGTGGAATCCGCCGGGTGCACAGCATGTTGCATGCGATGGCCACGTTCTTGGATGTCTTGGCTCACCTTGAAGCTTTGGGCAGGCTTCAGCCGGATGTTCGCGTCGAACTGGCGCTGTTGGGCTTGGCGTCCAATCTGGTGTCAGGTGATGTGGCATCATTGGGAGGTGCACGACCTGCAGGAGAGGGTGGACCAGGAGTGGAGGAGGGGGATCGTCGTGGAGAAGGTGAAACAGAAGTGGAGGAGGATCGTCGTGGAGCGGGTGGACCGGAGGAGGTCCGTCGTGATCGTCCACACTGGCATAACCTGCAGTCAGACGAGGATCGATTGATCTTTTCCCGCTTTGTGGATGTTGCGCAAGAAGCAACACGATCCTTGCAGGTCCCAGGCACACCACCAGGACGATTGCCTCGTCCAGCAGTCCCGGGCACACCACCAGGACGATTGCCTCGTCCAGCAGTCCCAGGCACACCACCAGGACGATTGACAAGATCTCGATCTCCGAGACGCTCTGCGGAGCGTTGAGATGCTGCTGGCCTTGCTTGCAGGTTTGGCGCGATCCGGAGTTCAGACTCCATCACGGATCCCAAGGTTTTTGGATAAAAATGGCCGTTGCATTCAGTTGACAGTCATGCGTGCATGAGTCATGAACATTATAATGAGGTGAATGCAATCCTTCATTTATTTCTCGCATGCTCACTCTTGTTCATGTTTTCACACGTGTTCACAAAACTGCGCGCCTGCGATGAATCATGAACCTGTATGATCGATTGTCATATTGAGCCAGGGTGAAACCTGTATGTGGTCATGAGCCCTGTCACTTCAAGGCAATGATCAATGCGTGGAACTTCACGTCCATGTGCATGGTTATATGAAATGAAGCACTCTCAATCTCTTCAAACGGCTTTCGAAGCACTCTCAATCTCAAAGCCGTTCTCATTTGATATCATTTGATACGTGAGAAGGGTTTGCAGGTTGACATGCATTTAACCCACTGGTTTTGCCTTTGCATCATTCGCAGCAACATTGTGAAGAAGCAGGTCTAGGAAGGGGTGGCTCTTTTGACGAGGGAGGCCTGCACCGAGACTGATTACAGTAAATGTGGTGCATTCAGATTCGTTGAGGGCACATCCACGCACACTTTGCATGCATTGGTTTCAACTTGCAACTTGCAGTTCATGTTTGTTTCCGCACGCCATGTGCAGGGCATTGCTCGCACTATACCTGGCAGTGCATGTATTATTTTCAAGTTGAGTCCGGTCATTTTTGCTAGGTCCTGCATGGAGCCTTTGCAGCCCGGAGCCCATGGCCAACTTCGTTCGTAGACGATCGAGAATGATCCATGACCCGTGACCCTATATCAAAAAAGAGTGAGCAACCCACCCTCTTGTTCAAGCTATATATATTTAACTACTATATTTATATGGACTAGCGCCACGAAAAAAACCAAGTATATTACTGTTGATCTGCATTTGAGCCAAATGAAACAACATGGAGGAGTCTTGTGGGTTCAGGTTGTTTTCCATGAACTGGAAAAGTCCATGAACTCTCAACTCGACGAGTTTTGTTCAAGCACTCAAACAAACAGTCAAGCTTGTTGTGCAAAGTCGATCCTATTCAGGCAGTCGAAACTTGCAGAGGGTTTGTGCGTTGGAGAAGAATCCACATCCCTGCACAAGGAAGGCCATGACAGCAAGGATCGTACATCCATATTGTGACATGTTCTAACTAGTACTCGTGAAAGCAAGGATTGCTGCTTGAAGGTATAGTCCCATGCAATTGCAAGAGCCTGCAGGTCCATATGGGGCAATGAGTTCACACGCCAGTTTCATGCAGGGCTTTGCTCGCGTGAGGCAGTGTTTGGCTTCGACTGAGGTTGAGACCAAGCATGCTGGCTGCGCACTGCAGCACGGTCGGGGCTGCTCAGTTGTTGACATCGTAGTGAGTGTGTTGTTCTCATGGGATTGTGCTGTCGTGACATGGCATGACATGGCATGACGTGGGATTGCATGACATGGCATGACATTGAGAGTTGCTCAAACCTTTGGCTCTCAGGGCTGGCATCATGCTGGTGGCGTTGTTGCGCCAGCTGTTCGGCGCGCTGGCCGCCATGCCACGTGATGAGCGCAGTGCTATACTCTCGCTCCTGCAGATGCACCTGCGCTCGTTGGCAGACAGAGAGGACCGCGTCCTTTGGCAGCGGCTGTGTGCACTGGAGGTGGCAACCTTCGGGTACACAGATGGTGTGCCTGGAGACGATGAAGGCCATGAAGGCCATGAAGGCCATCAAGGTGATGAAGCCGATGGAGGTGACCGCAGAGGCCTTGGGGGCCATGAAGGCCATCAGAGCCATGAGGGCCATGAAGGCCACGAGGGCCATGAAGGGCATGAGGGCCATGAAGGCCATGAGGGCCACGAAGGCCATGAGGGCCACGAAGGCCATGGAGGGGGAGAAGGTCATGAATCTCAAGACTATGTCGAGGTGGCGTGTGAAGAGTATGGACTTGTAGATCCGTGGACTCTCATCAAGCGCCGAAGGCTGCGTTGATCACTGCGTTGGTCCTAGAGGGGTGGATTTTTGAAAAAGGTGTGAGTGAAGGGTTGGCTGCAAGGGATGGCAGGACATCTGTCCGCCACGTGCAGGGCATTATAGCTCGCATAGCGTCATTATCACCATGCTTGAACTATTGTGTGTCATTGCGCGTTCATTCATTGTGTTTTCATGAGCATTGCGTGATTGCATGTCATGAGCGCTTCATGAGTTCATCCGCTTTTGCGAGTTCATGAGCATTGCATTGCGTGATTCAGTTTCATGACCGCCAAGGCTGGGACGTTGCCTACATCAACCCAAAGGAGTTGGGAGAAGGGTTTGGGAGGGTTGATGTTGATATGCATTTATAATGTATATATATCCTATACGCACCACTGTTTTTCAGCTTCACCATGGAAGGGTTTTAACGTTCCATTCAATCCCATGAGAAGTTGAGTCGAGAGGGTGGTGAGGTTGGTAGTGTGGAGGCTTTGTTGATTGTATTGCAAGTTCACTCCATGGGGAGTTGTTGGCCTGGCAAGTGTGTTTTGGGTTGGGATTAGATTGTATGTGTGGGTCTCGGCCTCAGCCTTCCGCGGGAATGCGCTGCACGCAGGAAACCTGTTCGCTACGCCCTCATGGCAGGGCACGCTCGCCAATGCGCAGGGCATGCTCGCGCAAAGGCTCACTGCAGGTGTGGTTATTCGATGTGTTGTTGTAGTCAGCTTGAAATGAACCGGCGCAATAATAGTCTTCAGCAATGACGGTGGATGTTTGATGATACAAAGGTATAGTTGGCTCATGATACGAGTGAAGCAGTCATTGATAGTCATGGTAGAGTTGGCTCACGATACGAATTGGATTCATGGTACAAGCTCAGGAGTCATGGATAATTATTGTACACTTGGCTCATGATGCATTGTTCGAGCGCCCTCGCCTTTGCAGTGGTGTGGAGCGTTGTCAGCCTTGTGGTGTGGAGCGGGGTGGCCTTCAACCGACCTTGCATTCAGTCAATCCATGACATGTTCTTGACCCAGAAAGCTTGCAGTTGCGATGCTTTTTAACAGGTTAATCTTTTAATAGGTGAAAGTACGATATGTGTAATGCTTTTGGACATATTATGCGATAGAATATGACATTCTGTAAGCCTTGCCCACAGAGTATCACACTGTGGAGTTCAAATACTGTGGCATGGAGTGTCATATTCTGCAAACAGTAGCACATCAGGTTGCATGGAGTTCGTTTGTTGCTGAGGTGTGTGGGACGCAGTCGAACGCATGCCCGCTGGAGGCATGGGCAGGGCGGTTGCTCGCCTTAAACGCAAAGCTCGCATACAACAGCCTATTTACAGGAAAGAGCTGAAGTCATTTCTGCACCTGTTAGGAAACAAAGGCTGAGAAACTCAAACACATATCGGTGTATATATCGTGCGAGTTCATTCAGGCTTGAATTGTTCTTTGACATGTGGGAGTGACCTGCCAAACGCAACGCAGTCTGAAACACATTCTTTTTCAGTCACGGTGGGCAGGACAGGCGTCCGCCCATATGCAGGGCTATAAGAAGCTCGCACGTGACCGCGGTTGTTGTGTTTCGCATGCGTGGCTCGAAGAGTGGACACGATTACCGCCTTTGGTGTGTCTTGGGGATTGGGTGCCATGAATGCAGCTGTGAAAGGGCAGCTTGATGCTCTTCTCAAGCAAGCTGCTGAAGGCTCTTTGAGCAAGACCATGCAGAGCGTTTACTCGTTGCTGAAAGACAGCGGCTACATGTATCGTGCCAGGGTGTGTTCCCGCTTTGTTGGGGTGCATGAGGCCAACAGGGACGGAATGGGCGTCAGCCCTGACCACGTCCACACCTTGGCTGAATCCTTCCATGAGATGGGGTTTGTGGCCTCTGAGACACGCATGATGTGCTTGGAGATTCCAGCTGGAGATCCAGATGCTGATAGAACACGGCAGTTCAATGTTGACTTGGTGACCAAGAGCAACAACAAGTACCTTGCTTCCGTTTCATTTCTTGAAAGCTTTGACCATTTGCGCAAAAGTCTGCAAAAGGCTATAAAGAAAAGGCTGCCAAAACAAAACACTATATAGAAAAAAAGGCTGCCAACAAAAGAACATGGTTGTTTCCATAAGTGTTTCATTTAAGGTTGGCGCCGGTGAAGGACGAGCTGCGCTTCGCTTCGGTAAGCGGCTCGCACAGCAATCAAGTGTTGAGGTTGTGGTACTATGGCTGCGACCACCAAAGCATGGGCAAGCTCAGCTTGGAACAGCTTGAATCCAGGGACAAAGGGTATTTCAACGCTGTGGTTCAGGGCTGTGAGTGGGATTTGGTCAGCAGCCTGGTGCAGAAGACGTGCCCACGCTTTGCTGAGCTTGCGCAGGCAGCCGCAAATGCTGTTGGTCAACAGCAGCGGCCAGAGACGGAACTTCAGCTTTGCAGAAAGGTGTTGCAGCTCTGGACTGAGGAAGGTGGCAAGGCTGGTGGCAGCGGTCCGGTGGAGTCACACATCCTCAAGACCAAGCCGCCGAATGGGGCGGTGCTCCCAGCGCTGTACAGCTTCATTTTGAAGGCAGGCGGTGGTTCAACGGGGCATCTCATGAAGCAGACTGAGGAGTATGTGCGTTGCTATGGCAACGCCGGACGCGCACTTGGCGTGCCACTTTGGGAAGCTTTGGGGTCCGACAACAAACTTCAGCCTCAGAAGAACGTGTTGTGGCGGCACGCATTGCTGAAGGCATTGTACTGCCATGAAGAGAGGTTGGTGTCTGCAAGTGATGTGAAGCGCAGTCTTTGCCAAAAAGAGCTTCAGCCTCGCGTGGCCCGCTTCGAGGCAATGATCGCGAAGATGCGGACCATTGGAGCATCGCTTGGCTCGAGTCATGGCTTGACTACTCACGATGTTGACATGACAGTGGGCACGTTTGAAGTCGAGTCCGTGGTCATCTTGCTGCAGAAGAAACCAAAAGTGACGCACGATGTGTATGAGGTCTTTGAGCACCTGGAGGAGGCCGCTCACAAAGTGATCAAGAGGTTGAGGGAGCAATCAGGGAATGAAGCGGTGACTTCTCCATGGGAAGCCTTTGTGCTGGCGTTGCCGGCAAAGACCGAGAGTGCTGCAGCCACGCAGGCTTCCAAGTCACAGACCAGGACCTTATAGTGGTGGATAGAAGATTGAAAAACATTATGACTAAACAAACAAACACAGGTGTCTGCATGAAGTGCATGGATACACAAATCACACTTTTGTAACTGCTGAAGGTTTTGAGAAGCGCTGTCAATATGTCATGTTATATATGTCCATGAATACACATGTCTTTCTTAAGTTGTGGGTGAGTGGGCAGAGCATTGTCTCGCCAAATGCAGGGCATTCGCTCGCATGCACATGTAGTGTTTGCAAGCTGTTTTGTCAGGATGCGTGAGTTTACTCCTTCTGGGCAGTTGGTTTCCACGGGCATCATTCAAGACCACGGGTTTCACGTGGGCGACAACATTTTCAGAAAGGCAGATAAGGTGTCGGGTGAGATTGTACAAATGTTTTCGAACAACATCATTCTCAAGGGCACTGACGGGTGTGAATACACGTTGCCTGTCACAGAGCTTGTGTCGGGTGAATGGAAGCATGAAGCAAAGCAGCAGGCCCCTCAAGAGGTGAAGGAACCTGATGCTTGGCGAGCGGCCATTGAGGAAGGTGCCATGAAGGCGCAGGTTGTCCAAGAGATTTACGCTGCGGTGGAGAAGCTGCCTGATGTCACAAAGGATCTGGGCGTGATGCAGAAGCCGAAGGGAGTCATTGCAAAGACCGAGTTCGCGAAGCGCAAATGTGTATTGGTTCCAGTGACCACCAAGATTGAACTTGCGACTGACCCAGACAAAGCACCTGCAGCGTCTCCACAGTGCATCTTCCTTGACTCCCGCAAAACCAGTGAAGGGCACCTCGAATCAAACCTGATGTGTTGTCCTTTCAAACATAGTGCTGGATGCACAATGGTAGGCGGTTTAGGCCAGTGGAGGAAGGTGGTGTAAGAGTCAGATATTGGAAGCAGCAATTAAAGGGTGTACTTACTATAGAAGGTCGGTTGACCATGTAAGTTGCAGACTTGTGACCATTACCATTGCATGTTGCGTATGCAAGTATACAGACCACACATTCATAATGTTTCTCCGCTGCACGAGTTTGCGATTCAGGAAGAAGGTTGATCTTTGGCTACAAGCTCCTGGGAGTTACCCAGTGGCATTTTGGCAGATGAAAACCTCCAGGAAGGAGGATGAACGCAACATGGAGATCTACAGGGTCAAGGGCAAAGTGGCGCATGCGCGCAACACTGTGGCCTTGAAGGCACAGGACACGTTGATCCTATGGCGTCCTGACATCACCGAAAAGGCTCCTTCACCTTTGAGCCTGGTCTCGGACAGGCCGGCCAAGAGAGTGAAGGCCCGAGCATCGGCGTGATCATGAACGTCACTCCTCGCAATCAAGGGGAGGTGGCCACGCAATGGTGGGCATCCGCGTGGAAGCCATGTGGCTTGTGGGCAGGGCACAACAATGTCCTTGTAAAGCTCACCTGACTTCGCTCCTGGCGGAGTCCAAAATGTGCTGACCTTTCATTTTCCAAGTGTTGGTGGCATTCATGCATGGGCTCAACTTGTATTTCGCAAGTGTTGTTGACATGCACCCATGGGCTCAACTTCAACCTCTAGTTTGCAAGTGTTGTATACGCAAGCGGGCGTAACTTCTAGCTTGCCATTGTTGGCAAGCATCGTATAAACACGCATACGTATCCAAGTACCTTTGTACAGTACGATGCATGGTCTATATATGTGCTTGTAGTGTATGTATGGCCTTGGGCATGTTGCAAGCTCCCACCCCTGCAGCTCCGCGCAAGGTTCATCCTTGAGAGAGGTTCATCCTCGAGCACGGTGGCCCGTAGAGCGGGAAGGAAGGGCAGGGCTGCTTGGCTCGCCTGGCGCAGGGAACTTTCGTGTTCTCGCGATCTGGCTGGTTGAGAGCATGCATGTTGAGTGGTGCATGGCCGTTGATTGTGACAATCATTCACGTTTGACGAGGTTTTTGTCCAAGACAGTTGAGTGGTGCATGGCCGTTGATTGTGACAGTCATTCACGTTTGGCGAGGTTTTTGTCCAAGACAGTTGAGTGGTGCATGGCCATTGATTGTGGCAGTCATTCATGTTTGACGAGGTTTTTGTCCAGGACAAACTATATAATGCCAGTCACAGGTAATAGATGCCAACAACTCCAACACCATCCTGTGCCCAGGTCGAAAGTCGATGCTTTGTGTCGGGAAGCCTGACAGTCTGTATAGAGGCATGTGACTGAAGTGGGACAACCACCCACTGAGCGCATGGTGAACTGCCAGTGTTGTTTCTATATAGGCTTAAAGCCACCAAAGCCATGGTATAGCCCTGCCTTCATTCGTGTTGTGGCTTTCACTGTAGACATGTTGCTTCTTTGCTCGCTCAAGGATCCAGGCCAGTGTGTGGGGGGGTGAGAACTGCAGGGCAACGCTCGCAGGGCGCCGTGCGCATTCCATTGTGGTTTGAATTCATGGCCGACTCACCTGCAGACGAAGCGCTTGGAGAAGAGGACTCCCAGCCAGTGGACGAAGAGGACAGTGTCAATGAAGGGGACATGACGTGTACAATATCGTTGGTTCACCAGCTCAAGATTGGAAGAAATGTCATTTGGTATCCTGATGTACAACAAGTGCAGGGCGCTGACGGTGGCCTGTTCTTCAGACTCAGCAAGCATGATGCTGTTCTCACCCGAGTGGTGCTGGGGAAAGGGCTCAACCGACACAAGAAGGTGGGTGCAATTCGGACTTTGGCCAATCTTGAGTTTTGGGAGACTCTCCGAAAGCTGAGAAGGGAGGCCTGTGACGCCGCTTTGAAGCACCAGTTGGAAGAGGCGGCTGGTCAGGCAGTGGCCAAGTGCAGGGCTGCTAGGGATGATGACCGCTACCTTGTCAGCAAGAGTGTTGTGGTGAAGCTTCCAGGTGTTGCCACAGCTGGCTTCAGCTGTGATGAAAGAGATGTGCGTGTCCTATGGCAGGTGCGAGGTGATGCGTGGTTGGAGCTTTCTTCGGACATCGTGCTCCATGTTGTGTGCCTGTTGAGAGAAAGCCCAACACAGAGCGCCAAGCCCAAGCCAAAGCCACAGCCAGCAGCAGAGCATGCAGGATCTCCAAAGACCCCACGGCGGAAGAGGAGATTGAAGAAGCGCAGGTCATGCTCTGTTGATGACGCAGCGCCAGAGGCTGCAGATGCAGAGGCATGTGATGCCTCTGCTGCACACGCACGTGAAAGGTAAGGACCCTGCGGGTGCGCGGTGGTGTGATCACGAGTTGAGGATCGGAGTGTGGTGGTGTGGTGGCATGTGCGGATCAGCATGGTGACATGCACGTGGTGGTATGCATTTTCAGGTGCCCACGCAAAGGGCCATGTGCAAAGCGCGGCGCTGAAGGGTGACGCTGCGCTGAAAACTCATTGAACAGTGCTTGTAGCCGGACATGGTGGTGATAAGTTGTACTTTTCGCAGCTGACGCTTGCGTCAGACAGCGGCGATGTTCGTTTGACGCACTGTTGCAAGGTCGAACCCTATCTTCGAGAGGCCTATACATATCCGGGTTGGTGAGTGACATTGGGGCAGGGCGCAGAGCTCGCCATTGCAGGGCTGTTCATGCTCGCAAGGCCAATAGAAGTCTTTCTGGAATTCATATGTTGAAGTGTTGGGCTTTTGACAGTCTTGTTTCAACAGTGCCTTTGTGATGTTATGGAAACGATGTGTACATAGCAGCCTAACAAATAGAGATTTGATTGAACCTATTTGCAAAGGCGGTTTCAAACTGTATCCTTTCGTTGTTTGCTGCAGGCTTGGATGGGATGCAAGAACAAGAGTGCGTGGGCCAAAGGGGGTGCCAAAGGATATAGTACTATAGTGTTTAGTTTAGTGGCTGTTTTGAAGGTGTTTACAAGGCCAGCAGAACAATTGACAGGGTTGAGGTGTTGGTTTCGAGAGCGGTTTCTGTGGAGATTCGTGCGCAAGAGTTTGAACATAGCACACAACCCTCATCAATTC
>JAODVM010268021.1:0-12414 GCA_025400095.1 Phenganax marumi | reverse complement strand
GGCTCGGCCACATTTAGCATATAGGGGCCGGTTCCGTCTCAGCCACGGGCGCATCAGCCGCCGTGGAGGGTCGAGGCCCGCCAGCACCTGGGCCAGAGGCACCAGGAACCGAGGGGGCCTCTCCAGCTGCGGTGTCTGGCACCGGGATGTCCGTGCCCTTGTTGGCGTCCTCGATGTTTAGAAAATGAACACGGAGTTCATCCATGTGCCGGGTGAGATCCCGGATTTGGGCCTGTCCAAGTCTTCCACAATGACCGGCTTGCCAAAAAGGGAGAGGCCGGCAGCTGCCTCGTTTTGAGCGTGGCGGAGAGCCGTGGATGCCGCGTCCGCCTCCTGGTTGAGTCGAGGGCTACTGACTGTAGCCGCGTCTGTCACTTCCTCAGCCCCGTCGGCTGGTTGAGATTCGGTGAAAGTGTCGATCATCATGTACTCGGACTCCATAAGATGCGCCATTGCGATGGGCGTGAAGAGTGAAAAGCCTATGCATCACGAGTTTTGCAAGATCACCATTGGCAACTCACACGAGGTTGCCACCCAACTTGGGCCAAAATGTCCCGGTGCAACATTTTGGTGAATTTTCGTGAACATAAAACTTGCAACCGCAAGCTCAATGCAAGTGCGAATAAAACCTAAGCTAAGGTCAGTCTTCTTCCGCGGGGTTCCGCTCGTCCCTGGTTTCCTGAAACCCGCGCCTGCAAAACGGCGACGAACCCACAAAGCTGAAGGGCACTTTGCTCACACCTGCAGCTCACAACAGGATGATCAGCGCTATTCGGCCAGGATCTGTTCGAGGTAGCGTGATCCAGCATTCCCACGCTGTTTTCTATGCTGTTTCCGAAATCGGGGAGTCAAGGCATGCCATTGGAACGGCCTCATGCGAGACCCCACCTCCTCTTCGCCCTTGTGCCCATCACTCTTCACAGCAGCTGCATCTGCATCAGCCTCAGGCACATCCAAAGCTAGCTTTTTTTCCACCTTGGCAATCTTGCTCTTCTCCTTGTCAGTTGGTTGGCCAGCCACTGTCACAGCACTGAACTGCAAAGCTGCTTGCTGGTGTGGCACCACTCGCACATTTGAGCTCATGGCAAGGCAGATTTTCAGGAAATATGGGGTCCTAAACCTATGCAAAGAGCAGCTGAACATACAGTGTGCAAAGGTGCCTGTTCATTGTTTGAGGCAAGCAGTCTCAAGGACATTCAGTCAGCTTTGAGTACAAGCCAACACTTCCCAGTCAAATTGAAGTCACTAATGCAAACTGTTTTGCCTTTGCCAAATTGTTGTATTGGGGGTTCCAATGCTTGTTCAACCTGAACACCTGAACACCTGAACTCCTGAACACCTGAACACCTAAACACCGGAACCCCCCAGTGAACTCATTGATATTGGCCACACAATGCCCTGCGCAGCTCTTAGCCTTAGCTGCTGCAGTGAGCTTGCAAAATTGTGATGGCAAACCTGCCTGCTCTCACAACTTGTAGTACTTGTCTTTCTCGATGTTGAAGCTGTGTGCCGGGAAAACAGCTGGAATGCCTTGCTTCAAGGTCTGGTGCTCGGCTTCCTGACATGTCAGAGAGCTGATCAAGTGCATTTTACTGCCTCAAAGTTCATTGTTGAATTTATTAGCAGCCAAGTTGCATATTTCAAGTTCTGAACAGCCTCAATGTGACTGTGCTTGGAGAGCTCCACATAGGTGGACAAAACATTGGGCTCAATGGGCTTGTTGGGGGCCACAGGCTTGGTATTGATCTCCAAGACAAAGCAAATGCTTTCAGTGGCCTTCACCTCTGAATCAGTGCACTTGTGCTTGAAGATTTGGCCAACGGGTTGGCGGAGGCTAGAAAAGGCTTCAAGCACAGCCCCCAATGGGGTGGGCTGTTGTGGAATTTCCAATGCAGAACCAATCTGTTGCACAAGGACCTTGGTGCTTTTGGTCATAGCTGAATCAATGAATTGCGCCCCTGCTTTCTTCATTTCAGCATCTGCCTGGGAGCCTGCTCTGAAAGATCCTTTGCAATAGAACCAAGGCTTTTCATCAGGACCAACTGCTGAATCCTTGGCGCAATGCAAATAAAGGCTTGCTTCCTTGGGGTCCAGAAACAACTGAAAGGCACCATCTGCACCCTGCACTCCTGTAGGGATCAAGCCATCTGGAGGCGAAACTGCTTCCACCACCACTTTGGGACCACACTCAGGCTCCCCCTCGGCCTTGCGTTTTTCACCTTGACCTTGGTCAGGGTTCCATGGCTGCCCTGAAGGATTGAACTCATCATTGTGAATCTTGACCAGCTTTGGGAAAGTCAGCAACTCTGCAGGATTCTCTGGGTCAGGCATGCTGACCTGCAACGACTCCCCTTCCGTGACCACCTTTTGGAGCAAGGGAAGCTGCAGATTCGATCTTGGGTAAGTCAGCTTGAAGTCATCAGGGTTGTACTTGGGTGCCGGATCTGCAGCATCTGATTTCACCACCTCTGGGATCGCTACAGTGCTGGGCATGCGGTAGTTCTTGCTGCGGATCTTCACCTTGACCACTGAAGCCAGGTCCTCTTTCACATTCTCTGCAATGACATTCCTGCCAGCTCAAAACATAAGAAATGCAATGTGAGTCGACTTCAATGCTGTTATTATTGCGCATATTTCCTTCAAACAAAAATAATATCAAATTAAAACCTGAACTTCCAGTCCTGATCACACCCTTCTCATGTGCCCAAGACACACCAACAAAGGCTAGGCGAGGGACTTCTTTGTTGCTCCCGCAGTTCAGCTCCACACACCCTTTGCCAGGCTCGGAGTCATACATCAGCATGTCGGCCACCAGCAGGAAATCATCCTTCTGGAGAATGGACCCCTTGCACAGCTCAGTGATTGAACTACAGAACACCTGAACTCCTGAAAACCACTGTGCTGTGTCCTGTCCATGGGCCACTTTGCCCTGGTCAAACCCCAGTGGGGCTTTCCAGTTCTGAAAATCTTTCCTTTCCATCGCATTGAGGAGGAAGGGGAAGGCACCTCTCTTGAGAAGGCTGCTGTTGCCAAAGACATTGTTGTAGGAGCGGGTGCTTTTGCTCACATCCCTGGTCGACTCTGCAAGGACAAGCCATACCTCAAAACCCAACTCTCTGTCGGAGGAGTAAAAGGTCTCTGAGTTCCACAGTGCATTGACTTTGCGCACAGAAAGACGGTGGGATGGATCGTTGAGCTGCTGCCACAAATTGTTCACGTGGTCCTCGATGCTGGCAATTCGTTCATCTCCAGCAGAGTCTCCCTTGCCATACACTGGCTGGCAGGGTGGAATGACAACATGGATGACTGTCTTTGGATTCTCACTGCATGACACTGCAATGGTGCTTGCCACTGCTGGGATCAGTTTGCTGGCTCTTGCTCCAGCCTTTGGAAAGTTCCATTCAAAAATACATGGGATGCCACTTGCATCCTTCAGCTGCTCGTCAGCAATCATGGCCTTTGCTTGATTGACCAGGAGTATTGCACCAGCAACATCTGCACAGCTGAACACCTGAATGAACTTTGTGCTCTGCTCCTGCCATGCCTCCTCCAAGGCCTCCTGTTGTCGAGATACTTGGCGGTTGAAGGAACCCATGGAGCTGTCCTCATGCGCCTTGACCTTTGCCATGTGGGCTCGCCAGGCTTTCTGTTCTTGCCCCAGTTGCTTGTGCAAGCGTTGGAGGGATTCCTGCTTCTCTGAACTGCCTAAACTCAAGAAGTTCAGTCCAGACAAGGCATCCTGTTGCTCCAGCAAGACGAACTGGAAGTCGCGCGGTTGGAAGTCCTTTCTCTTGGCGAGGACTGCTGGCAAAATCTGTGTGTCCAGCTTGCCAGCCAGCCAATCTGATTTGACTTGGTCAAATCTGTCTGGCTTCAGAGCTTTTTGGAAATGGTCATCAAAGTAACACATGGCTTGTGCCATGTACCACACATTCAACTCTTTGCCGCTGTCACGCATGTCGGCGGCCACTGCACCATTCTTGTAGCTCAACGCCTGGCCAGCTTTCAGGGCTTGCTGCATGCGGTGATCCCATTTTCCTGAAACACGCTGAGCCCAAGTAGTGACTTTGTCCCAGCTGTGCTCATGGATGGCATGCCACAGGGGGTTATCCTCCTTCTTCCTTGGAAGTTGCAACATCAGGAACAAACAAGATCTGAATCCATCAAAAAGATCCAGGCCAATGCATTCTTGTGAAGCCAAGTCTCACTGGATTGGGGAAAGTCGGCTGCAGGAAGTCTTTGTTCAAGAGCGAGAGGGGAAAGGCAGTGTCCTGCGGCTGGTCAGCCATGTGAGCCTTGGCAATGATCTTCTGAAAACCTGGACCAGCTGAATCTAGCAAAAGGATCGCTGTCATCTCATTGCTGTGGATCTTGGCTTTAGTGACACTCAACTTGTTCTGCTCCACCATGATGCTGCGGAGATGCGCATCTCGAGTCCTCAGGCACACAAGTGAAGAACAACTGAAACTCCTGGACTCCTCAACTCCTGGACTCCTGAAAGCAGCCAAAACTTGTTATAAACAGCTGAGACCAAGGCCCTCTGGCTGGTGGTCTCTTGGCCAGAATTCTTTGGTAGACACTGTAGTGCTGGAACAAAGAAGGTTGGACGCGCGTCAAAGCCTCCCGCTTCTGGGCAAATGCATTCAGCATTGCCTGATCATGATTGGTGGCAGTAACAGCTGTGCAGTGAATCACCAAGCAACTCAGCAACCTTGTAGCCACCTCGCGCTCGAGCTTTAGGTCGCCCTTCACTGCGTCAATAATCTTGAGCTTGCAAGCATAGATGCACAGCAAGAATGATGACATGATGGTCGAGCTGCCAATGAACATGGCGATGCTGAACGCCGGAATCACTGAACCTGGCTTCACTGGATGCTGGTTGAGCTTGCAAACATAGTCAAAGAGGATCTCCAGGGGGTATTTGTTGGTTTGGTTGCCCTTCTGATTGGTCATGAACTTCTGGATGTTGTCCCTCCTAAGCTGAACCAATCCTGGAATCTTGCTGAACAAGCTAGCAACATGGATATTGACATGCCCATGCTTGGCCAAACATGCATGCAACCCAAGGCTCACAGCATAAGACTGAACTGGCCCCTTCAGCTGTGAGTCCTCCAAGAAGCCAAAGTTGTGCAACCTGATTTTGAAGCGGACTGGCACATCATTGTGGACCAGAACTTCTGGAACATCAGAAGTGATTGTTCCATTGTCTGGGGCTGCCAAAATCTTTCGGCATTCTGACTCCAGATTGGAAAAATCTGTCATCAGTTGGTTCTTGGCAGTTGTGTTTGGAAAAGTTCTCTCCATCCACTCATGCACTGAAGCAAGACTGCTGTCACTCATGTCAGCTTGCAGCTGTGCAAAGATCTTGCCATACCACTGATTCAACTTCTCCTGGCTTTGGCATGATTGGGCGTGGCAAGCAACAAGAAACACATAAGCCAGCAAATTCAAAAACATAAATGTGCCTCAGTGGAAAGAGCCATTCCACAAGGCTCTGCACTGAACACCTGAACTCCTACAAACTCCTGGAGCCAAGGCTTGGAAGGACATGCTCTGTTGCTGCTTGATTGTTTCTCAACAGCATTGCTCAATTGCAACCCTGCAAATCTAGGGAGGGGTCTCCTCTAAAACATATTTACTGTTTTTTATTTTGAACTGTTTTTTACCTAATAATAGGAGACCCCTAGCTTAAGCAACCTATGTTGCACAAAAAAAATCATTGTAGGCTCAAACGTTTCACAGCTTGTACGCAAGTCTCGATTCTTTGCTGCAGTTCGTGGCTCAGTAAGTCTCCCATCAGCACTCCCTTCTAGTGCTGAACCCCTGAAATGCTGAACACCTGAACTCCTGGGCTAAGCTACCCTTGCACACATATGCCAGGTTGTGTCTGGCAAAAAAGGGAAATGAATGTTGGTGCCAGCTGGCTGTTCCCTAACTACACCATATCTTGCCCTATGTGGGTGGGCAAGAAACTGAAACTGAACACTCTCATAGTGTCTCTCATGCACAAATTTGTGAAGCGCATCCGCAGCTTCTGGCATGTCAAACTTGGTTTTGCACAACTGAGCTAATTTGATGTAGCTCTGGATCTCACTCTCAGACATTTCTTTCTTGCCAATGAGCTGGCCAGGCTGGCTTTCTCGAATGGCAGTATGTCGTCCAGGTGGTGAAAGGTAAACAGGCGGCTGCAACAAGCAAGTGTCACGGACAAAGCCTTTGACGCAACAGTAGACTGCCTCATCCTCTTTTGGCTCCTCAAGCATCACTGCATACTTTCTTGGCAGATTCTTGCCCTTCATGCACATGAAGCAATGAGGGGTGGGAATGCCAGCACGAGGCTTGAAGCAGTTCCAAATATCCTTAGCGCCACACAAAATTCAAACCATGTTGCGCCACAAAGGAAGCAGCTTCACAGCCAACTAAGGGCAAATCAACTCCCAGTGGGTCCAACCAAGCACTGAAGTCATGAACTCCTTGAATCATGTTTGTCATCAGCACCTCCTTCCGGGCAGCGACCCTTGGTTCCAGTTTTGCCTTGATGTGATCAAGCATGGCATCTGGAGTCTGCCACTTGCGAAGGCCAATCAGTATAGCCTGCAACAGCTTTTGCAAGCAAACCAGAGCAATTCGGCTGTGGCTATGAAGTTAAATTGTGAGTTGCCAAATCAGTGCAGCATACAAACCCAGTCAGTCCTTGATCACACCAAACAACTGGTCAACATCCTGGCAGGATGCAAAAGGCTGAGAGAAGCTGTGGCCAATGTATGGATTTGAGCAGTGGCCTCATGTGTATGTCCCACCATAAGGTGGAACATAGTGATGGAGGTGAAGTACTCTTTGGCAGTGAGGTAAATCAAAGGTCTCATGGCCAGCTGGTTGTGACACTGTGCTGGGGTGTTGTCAGCCACAAGAACTAAATGAGGTGGCACTCTCCGGCCATCCCTCTCAGCTATCTTCCACACCATGTCCAGGACACGGCAAACCACCTCACACCAGTGATCCTCAGCTTTGGGCTGCTTCAAGCTTTTCTTGGAAACCAAATAAGAAAAATTGATAGACACCAGATTGCTCTTTTACCTAGCAAGGCTCAGCTCCATGGTTTTCGAGCTCTGATGTGCCGAACAAGAAGGTCCCCCATCCGTGGCATAGTGCAGCTGTGATCACAAGCTTTGGGCGGACAATGTTGTCAAGCTCTTTGGAAGGCTTGTCTTGGCCTAAATGGGGCCATGCTGTCCCCCACTTACCCATGCCATCAATAATCACAGTCAGCACTTCCTGGTCGTGCACTGAAGAGAATCGTAAACCCCAATAAAGTGTACGGTCTAAGTACTGGTGTCGTTGATGCTCTCGAAGACTGCGGGCAGCTCGAATCTTGGCTGGAGTGGCCCAGAAATGATTTATTTGCCACATCAACATTAACAATAAGTGAATAAATAAAACCGACAAAATATTTACCAGCTGATTTGGCCTAGGCACCTTGGTGCTCCAATCAGCTTTTGGGCTCCTGAGCACAGAATGAAAGTCAAAGCAGGTTTTGCATTGACCATGCTGAGAAATCTTTCTCATGACCAGCACATAGCGCCAGTGGCTGTAATAGCGCTTCGCAAATGTCTGGAAAGCAGGGCACTCACCATCTCCTGGATTTCTCTCAACATGAATGTCCCATTCAGCTGTAAACTGCCAGTATAGATCAATCAACCTTTGATGTTGAATGTATCTTATAGGCAAGCCCAAGGTGCCACAGTGAGCCTTCTCTGCTGCTTGAACATCTGCTGGAGGCATGCTGAGCCAGTCATAGCTCCAATGCTCCCATGCATCAATGCTGGTCATGTCTCTCTTCTGAACCCCTGAACTCCTGGACACCTGAACTCCTGAATGACTGCCCAGTTGTTTTGCCTTGGGGTACATTTGGGCCTCCTCTGGCATTGGCTCAGCAGCTGACGCATGGAGTGTCCGGAAAAAATGGTCACATTTGGCAGTCTGCACTGCCGCCCGGGATTGGCTACCAAAGCCCGACTTAGACAATCTCAAATCTGGCTGCCCACTGATCAGCCTGCGGACTGTTCTTTGACTACTTCCAAGAATCTCACAAAACCTCTGAAAGCAAATTGCATAGCCACACATGTGCCACTCCACTGTCTCCTTCACTGCTTCAGCATCTCTGGCAATCACGCTATTGTCTTGGTAGTAGTTGCAACGCAGGAGATGGCTTCTGTCAGGAAGTGGCAGCTTGACCCACTTCTCCATGAAACTGCAAACTTCTTGATGTGAAATTACACCTGCTTTGCATCCTGGGCGTGCACAGTGCTTCCGCTTGCAGTTAGATGAGAGAACACAACCTAGTCGCTTTGGGCATGCTCCATTTGTGTCATACTGGCTGGCCTCTTTTGCAATTGGTGCCAAATCCGAAGCAAGCCTAAGAGCAGCATCCAAATGGATCTGAGAGTTATGGGTGGTGAGCTTGCTCCCTGGATTGCTAGCCCATGGATTCTCCACCAACATGCTGTCACCATCAGCTGGAACGTCATCCTCAGCAACAAACCGCCATGGATCTTCACTCTGGTTCTGGTGAGTCTCATGAGCCCAGGGGTCCTCTTCCTCCCCATTCCAGGAATCATTCCACGGGTCTGGCTCAGGCACTTCTGCTTTTCTCTTTCGGCTCCTCTTTGGAGCCATGGAAAGTGCAAAAATCTGCCAAAATACTTTCTCAACACTTGAGCCAGGCAGTCATGACTAACATGTGTTGCACATGGACAAGGCTTCAAACTGCATTCCATGCTTTGCCCCACAATGTTCACAGTCTTGAAGTCTTTATGCTTCTCTCGCAAGACACTTGTACACTATCAAGGGCAAGAGCTGCTAGAACTCCTGAACTCCTGAACACCTGATCAAGCCCATGGGTCAGCTTCTGTGACAGTGTCATTAGCAGCCCAAGGATCAAAAACTTGTGCAGGAGCTGTGGCAACCTCGCACTCCCAAGGGTCACCGGATGACCATGGGTCCACCTCCTCTGTCTTCTGGCTTTGCTTCAGCTTCTTTTTAGAGGTTGTGCTGGCAGGGCCTCCCCAAGGATCATCTTCCACTGCATGCTGCTTTTTGATGGGGACTTGCGGCTTCCAAGTTGACATTTGCATCCATGCTGCCACAATTGCCTGGCCAAGAGCAGGTGGATAAAGGCCAGACTGCTGTAAAAGGTTCTGTCTCCCATCAGTTTTCAGCTTTCCATCATCAGTCATTCTTTTCAGCATCAAAGGCTCATGCTGCCTGCTGCATGAGCATTTTCGGACAGATGCCTCCAGCCACCCACCAGAACACATGAATTTGTACTTCTTGAGCATCTTTTGGCCAGGAGTGTTGTCATAAGCGCACCGGTCAAGCAAGTGGTAATGCACAACAGATAGGCTCGTCAAAATTCCTGACCAAGGTTGGTGTGTCAGGATTTTGCAAATTGAATAATAAGAGAAGTGATTGTCATCAGTCTTGGTTGGCTGAGCCCCTGGCTGATGTGCTCATCTAGGAAGGTGAAGATCATAGATCCAGCTGGATTCTCTATAGAAGCTTCGGCGTCACGAAGCAGTGCCAGGCAGAACAGAAAGACTGAAAGCCTGGCCATGAAATTGCCTAAGTTGGTGCAGCTGGCAGATGGTGCATGCCACTGACCCTTGCAAACTCTGACAGTGAGGACTATGAAGCCAAAACATGCATGCCAAGTTGCCATCACACACAGCTTCCCAAGCAACATTGCCCTCTGGATTTTTCGTGGTCCTTTGGTTCTGGTTCCTACATGCAAAGCCAAATGTTTTGCATTCTGGCGCCATGTGCGCCAGGCCACCAGGCTTCAATCGCATCACCAATCTTACAACTGACCAGAATCCACTCCTTGCACAAACGCTATCCTGGCCATGAGTCAAGTCATATGCTTCTGCACAAAACCCCTTCTCTCTGGCAGCGTGGACAATAGATTTTGCTTCTGAAAAAATCTCCACAACATCCAAATCTCTCTGGCCACAGGAAAGTGCAGGATCTTCCACCACAGATGCCAGAGTAGCACCAAAAAAGGCAAGCTTTAGTGACAGCAAAAGGCATTGCTTTTGTGATGGTGTCAGCGGCATGCTGAGGCTGGGGCTTCTCAGCCTTCAACTTCAACTACTGAACACCTGAAGTCCTGAACCACTAAGACCCTGCAGCTCGAAAGGTGCTCAAACTGAGGCAATGCATTGCAGGAACCTAAAGGTGCTCAAACTGGCTTGGCAGCAGGTGGCATATTTTCAATTCTGAGGCTGGTGCACATTTGTCAGTGGAACCTCCAACTCCTGAACACCTGAACGCCTGAACTGAATTAGTCTGCCCTGGCTCAAAGCAAGAGGCATTTGAATTACCAATTATCATCATGACATACAAGGTAAGGCATCACTGACCACGACTTCTGCTCCTGGACCTCGATTTTCCCTGGCCCATGCAATGCAAATTCACAAACAATAATGTAAATTGTGTGTTTTCAAAGTGTCTTTCTGGTGCCTTTTTCGAGCTCGATGTGGCTGATCTTGTCTGACACTTCTCCTGGACAAAGAGGTCCTGGAGAATGAAGCGCAACTTTGCTTCTAATGCCTCCAAGTTCAGTACAAACAGGCCTGCTCAGGCTTGTTGAGCTTGGATGCAAACTCTGGGTAAAGTGTGGCCAGCTGCCATCGGCGCATGTGGACTGCACCAATGATTGGTGTCCCTGGACTCAAGTTCTGCTCTAACTGGGAGTCTAGACTTGCTTCAAACTCTTCCCACGAAGCCATGGCAAACTGGCTTGGATCAAGCTCGTAGCTGTGCCTTGAGGGAGTCCACACTGTGAGGGTGATGACAGCTGACTGCTCTCACTGAACTATTTTTTCATTTATGTTTCATGTGCATGTGGCATCGCTTGGGCACCTTTTCTTTTCCAAGCAAGCTAAAAGTGCTAGTGAAAGTGGTTCGCAGGCAGGAACTCCTGAACTCCTGAACACCTAGAAGTGGTCCTAAAAATCAGATAATTACTTGCAGATTTTCATGCGCAGCAGGCTTCTCAAAAGCGATCATCCCCCTCATGGTCAGAAGCCAGAGCTGCCTCCTGGTTCTTGTCACCCTTTGCTTCAAGCGTTGCATGGCCAGTGGTTTGGCCCTTGGCATGTTTCTTCTTTTTTTCTGGTCTCTCTTGCTTCTTTGCCTGTTTCTCCTCCTTCTTGGCTTCTCTTTCACGTTTGCGGGCCAGGACTGAAGGTGCAGTTGACCAAGCTTTGTTAGCTGCACACATTGACATCCCTTTGAGCATCTGGCTACTGATAAAGTTGATCCTGTCAATGTGGTGACCTGCCAGCTGAAAACATTTCAAATTGCAAAGGGTCAATTGGTGGCAACCTGCCTGATTTGTGTCCACTGTTCTTGTGAGCTGGAGTTGTATCTCCTGGCCAGGGCTGTGAGGGGGTGGGCACTCTTGTTGCACAATTAGTTATTGAATTGACACCGTTGCTTTCACTGAGTAAAGAAACCAAGCTCCTTTGGCCAGCTTCTTCTCCTTTGCCTGTTGTTTTTTTCCTGAGACCATGCAATAAGCTGGCACTGTAGCTCCAAACCAGTCATGCCGCACATTTGAGGCCCACACCTTCCCTGTACCTTTTGTTTCTCTCACGCCTTAGCTCCTTGACCCAAGCCAAGAGCCATAAGAAAACATCAATGGGTTGTCAAAAAGTGACCATGAGCCTTGCCTTCTTGCGGTCGATACTTGCACCAAGGTTTGCAGGAGGAATTAGCATCACCTAGGCCAATGGTGTGTGCAATATGATTGGGCTTGGACATCTTGGAATTGACTGAACCCTTGAATGCATGAAACAAAATTAAACTATGCAAAGTTGCAAACAAACATTGTAGGCTGGAACTAACCTTGACCCCAAGTCAATATAAAGGCTAATGTTTTGAAAGCAAAAAAGCAATTTAAAAGTTGATAAAAAGTTGATAAAAGTTGATAAAGTTGATAAAAAAGTTGATAAACATTGATAAAGAGTTGATAAACAGTTGATAAAAGTTGATAAAAAGTTGATAAAAGTTGATAAAAAGTTGATAAACAGTAACTGAATTTTGATAAATTTGTGAGCCTGAGCGTCTCCTGACGGTCAATTTTGGAGCTGGAGCGTCTCCTGACGGTCAGTTTGGGACCTGGAGCGTCTCCTGACGGTCAATTTGGGAGCTGGAGCGTCTCCTGACGGTCAATTTTGGAGCTCTGGAGCGTCTCCTGACGGTCAATTTGGGAGCTGGGGAGCGTCTCCTGACGGTCCGTTTCGGAGCTGGGGAGCGTCTCCTGACGGTCAGTTTCGGAGCTGGGGAGCGTCTCCTGACGGTCCGTTTCGGAGCTGGGGAGCGTCTCCTGACGGTCAGTTTCGGAGCTGGGGA
>JAODVM010267911.1:0-12416 GCA_025400095.1 Phenganax marumi | reverse complement strand
AACATCATCCCAATCGACACCAAAAGCAAGCCGAATCTCCTCGATGGGCTCGTATAGGCAGTCTTGCTTCGCTTTCCGTCAAGGAAGCAGAAAATAGAGCCTGTGACGATGACCGCAGCTTTCGGGCGTTGCGTCTCCGGAAGCACATTGAGGTGGCCGTACGATGTATAGTTGTGAGGCCCTGCATTGCATCCGAAAATACATATACAGTAATTTTTCAACCAAACATCATACAATGCAATGGGATGCAATGTGCGGAGGAGCCCAATCAACTGTTCATAGTGTTCCTTGGAGCCATCCTCTGTAAGCATCATGCCTTGGTAAATATAGCATAAGCCATGCACTTTGTCTGCAAAGGGATCATTGAAGATCAACGCTGTGGCGACACCAGTCTCCGGAGCACACCTGCAGCTACCTGGGGCTTGCCCTGGGCAACGGTCGCTCCGTTGAACCCTCCAGGGCCAGGGTGTTTCGCCTTGGCGGGACCGAGGTTTTGGCTTCGCGTTGCTTCTGCGCTACAGAGCTCCTACCTGCTCTGCCTCTGGCCCCGCAAGCTATTTTTATTCAGTTTGAGTTAGCGTTAGGCACCCTGTCCGAGCTCTTGTGAGCGCAGAATTAGATGGGGAAAGCTGTGGCTTTTGCCAGCCGGATTCTCTCTTATATGCGTCTGCTTCTTAGAATTTATGTTCAAAAACTTCCTTTCAATTCTCCTTATTCTTGAAAGCATTGAGCGCATACACGCGCGCATAAAACGTCAATGTCAGCAGCGCATGGTGCCCCAAAACTTCCCGAACGCCTCCGAATAAAAGGCGCCGTCGCCGCAACTGCCACACCCCCTTTCTGCTGCAACCTCAAAAAGCAGCTGCTCAGCTGCAGCAAATGAAGGCTCTATGAAATGAGTGTCCATTTGATCATTTCATAGCACCAAATGATAGTCATTTCATTAGAGCCACGTGTATGGAGGATGTCTGAACAACGTTCTGCCCAGATTCGTACGACTACCCAACGAGACGTTGCTGATTTCGCGCGTGTTCGAGCCTCGGAGACCTGTACGAAACGTCCTTTGCCAGCGGGAGGGATGTGGCTTCTTCTAGGGACGGGGCTTCGGCTTCGAAGGCTCGGCGCCATTCTCCTCACCTTACATGTTCACATAGAGGAAAGAGCCATGTCATGGTTCGTTTTGAGGGCGATGGCCATCCCGTGGAGGCTACCAGCTTGGAGGCGACATCCGTTCGGCCAAGATCGAGTGGACTCGACTGAGGTGACAGGCCTCAATTTCTTTTGGTCCACACCATCGCATTCCCGACGGGAGTGGTGTGACCAATACTGGGAGGACCAGATGTGGGAAGACCATGGGCGAGCTGCGACCCTTGGTCGGGAGGTGGCTCGGGTTCGAATGAGTCCAAACAGGATGGTGGTGGTGGTGCTTCAACAGATGGTTGGATGACGGATGCCCAGATCAACACCGCTCAGGTGAGTCGCACCACCGCCATGGTCAATGGAAGATGGTCTGGGTCCTATGATGAATGTGTAGGAGGTGCTGGTGGAAGGTGGCATGAACCCCTTGATTGGGATGGTTGGTCACAACGCGAGTTCAATCGGGGGAAGCCCACTGAGAAGCTGGTGGTTCCGAGCTTTGATGGTGAAGCTGCTTCCGACGGCGATGTCGGACGCAGTGCTCGCTCCTATGTTAGAAAGGTGCAGGTGCAGGTGTGGCTGCGCTGCACCAAGATGCCGCCGGATCAACGAGGTTTGGCGCTCTATCACGAGTTGCAGGGGAAGGCATGGGTGTATGCCAAGGAGCTCGATGTGGATGTGCTGGCGTCAGAGAACGGCATCAGCTACTTCCTTGAATGGATCCAGACCCGCTTCATGGAGGTGGAGATCACTAAGGTGTCCAACATGATGGTGGACCTCTTCAAGCGCTGCCGCCGTCGCAGGGACCAATCGGTTCGTGATTTTAATGTGGAACTCGAAAGGCTGGTGTTGAGGCTGAGGGAAGTCCATTGCGAGCTGCCGCCGCTTAAGGGCTGGTTGTACTTGGACAACTTGCGCCTGCCAGAAAGCGAGGAGCTCACCCTTCTTTCCAGCGTCAACAAGCTGCACTCATCCAAGATCGTTCTCTCCGCAAGCCGCTTGGTGGGAACAGGGGTGACAAGGCATGGAAAGATGGCAAACGGTGAGGAAACCGCCACTCCGTGAACATGACGGAGACCATGGAAGAGTCCTCTGAGGGAGACACCTCAGGTGAGCCCGACGACTTGGTGGCTGAGGACGTTGCGATGGAGGCGCACCAAGCATAAAATACGCAAAGTCCAAGTACAAGGGAGCCCTCAAGGGGCGTGGAGCCGACATGGATGAGATCAAGAAGCGCTCGGACGAGCGCCTCCGGTGCTCCTACTGCTCGGCGTGCAAGCGGAAAGGCCGTTGGCACAAAGATCCAGAGTGCCCGTTGCAAGGCAGAAGAGGCGGAGAGCACGACAAAGCGCAAGAAGCGCAGATGACCATCCACACGGTGCAGGTTTGTAACACCCTTCATTCATGCTTTGTCACGGCCACCGAGGACACAGAGAAGACAGACTTCATCAGGGGTGGCCTCCTTGCGATCGTGGACACGGCATGTACCAAGACAGTGGCATGGCACTCATGGTTCGAGTGCTGCTGCGACATGTGCGATGCCTTGGGATTCGAAGTCAAGACCTACGACCATGAAGAACTCTTCAAGTTCGGAGCTTCGCGGGTATACGCGTCCCGCTTCGGCGTTTCAGCCTGGTTCGCAGTGAACGGCAAGTGGTTTTTGATGCAGGTGGCGATTGTGTCATGCAAAGTGCCTTTACTCTTCAGTAGGCCAGCTTGGACTCAAGCCTACCGGAGGCTAGCGGTGTCAGCGGATTGGGTCGGTTAGTGCCATGGAGTTAGATCGCACCATATGGAAGCCTCTTTCCACGGATTTTGAGGGGATGGAGATCTCTTTACGGTTGATTAGGCGCTCAGATGACTGGGTGAATCCTTTGACGCATCAGACCTTTTTGCCTGTGGGATTGGGGGCGGCTTGTGGTTTGTGCCTGTCCCTGCATTCATGGCAACTTGGCCGAAAGAACTCAGAAGGAGCTTTTCTTCTCCATCCTTTGCCGACTTCAAAACATGTCATTGAGCCTCCAAAGAGGAAGGAAGATTTTTTCAGGCTTTCCGAAGTTTGTGCTGGCCTTGGAGGGATTTCGCATGGGGGCTTCATGACGGGGATCGAGCCCCACGTTGCTCTGGAGATCTCTACTTTTTCTTGTGCTCATCTTGCGGCCAACTTCTATCCAAGGGTTGTGCAAGGAGATGTCTCTTGCAAGGCTGCTGTGGGCCTCTTTCACCAGGCTATGGCAGGGTTGGGTTCTGGACTAGCTGCAGGCTTTCCCTGCCAACCTTTCAGTTCCATGGGGGCCATGCATGGCTTTAGCGATCCAAGGGCAAGCATTTACTTCAGGATCCTGGATGTTGCCTACTTGACCCAGTGTTCTTTTTTGCTGCTAGAGTGCGTGCCAGGAGTGAGTGGACTCAGGCCCATTACTGACGCTATGGATCGTTTTTGTGAAGTGATGCATTTCCAATGGAGAACGACCATTCTTCATTTGGATCGGGCACTGCCGTCACGTCGAACGCGGTGGTGGCTCCTTGCCCTTCCTAAGGACATGTCTCTACCGGTGCTGAGAGATCTTCCTCTCTCGCATGATCGGCAGCGACTTGGTCAGGTCATCACCAGTTGGCCTTTGTGGCCACTCGAAGAAGAGCAGGAGCTGCAGCTCTCACAGGCCGAACAAGACATGCATCATGATTCGAGCTATGGAGTTGTGCCTCGGCTTTTAGATATCAACAGCGCAGCGCCAACACTGCTGCATTCAGCTGCACATCATTTGGTGGATTGCCCATGTGGCTGCAGAGGACCGATTAGTGATGCCACCTTACGTGCACGAGGCTGGCAAGCCACACTAGTGCAGTCAAGACACCCATTGATAGGACTCAGGCATTTGCACCACAATGAAGCTGCTTTTCTTGTAGGGGCACCATTTGGTTTAGTCGCATTGGAGGGCCGCAAGGCGCTTTTGCCTTTGCTTGGACAAATTGCTTCGCCCATCCAGGCACACTGGATCTTAGTTTTGATGCAAGAAGCCAATGGCTTGTTGGGTGATCTCACGCCTGAACAGGCACATGAGAGAATCGTGCTGCATCATGTAGATGATCACTTGAGGCAATGGCCAACCAGATCGCATGCTGTGCCACGGCCGGTGTCAATTGCCATTGAACACCAACCGCCGATGCAAGTGACACTGCACCAGACCACATCGATTCGGACCCTCCTTGACGCCACAGGACATCTCATTGGTGAGCATCTGGAGCTCGATCCTCCTGACGCAGCTTGGTTGCATCCGCAAGGGTACGTCCCGCCAGGACCCGTCAGCATTAGAGCTCGATTAGTTGGGCAAGGTAGAAAGCCTTTCACAATAGACATGGATGAGCCTGCGGTTCTTGTTCCAAGAGAGGGTTTGGATGACTATACCATTCACCACCAGGCGATGAGACTCTTTGCCAAGTCTTCATGTTCACAGTATGCCTTTTTCACACCAAGATTTGTTTCGCACGTTTTGGATGTTTGGCCGCATTTTGCCCAACTGGAGATACTTCGAGCGCTGGAGGGCAAACAAGCAGCCATTGGGGTTCTGTGGGATTTGGGTCACTGGATTGCTTTTCGTGTGGAGCGCCAGGGAGATCAGTTGAAAGCCACTTCCTTGGACGGCCTCTCCTCCGAAGTCACTGCTGATTTGACCATTTTGTTCCAAAGATTTCAGTATGCTTTGAGCTGCGCCAGCGTGTCTGTTGACTCGCACTGCATAGTCCCTCAGACAGGAGGCACTCACTGTGGAGCGATAGCTCTTTTGCACGTCGGCTTTTGCTTAGGACTTTGGGACGCTTGTGACGAAACCACTGCACAGCTCTGGAACGAGGTGCTTTTTCAGCGCCAGCTTCGTAGAGGCGGGGGTCCGACTAAGGCAGAAGCAATTCAGGCATGGCTGGAAAACTTCCTGCCAACAAAAGGTGTTCCGATCGAAGCAGCCAAGTCAAGAGCCTCAGCTGCTATCAAGAAACTTGGCATTGATGCTTTGGATTCAGCTATCTCCACGACCGACCCGTGGAGAGCGCTGAAACAGGCAGGGGGAGCACTGAGCAAGCCATTCCAGTGGGTACAGTATGAAGAGCTCCAGGCTCACATTGCCAAGCGAAGTGAGGTCAGGTATGGCACTGCTGCCAAACAGGTGCAGCAAGGCAACCGGGGCAAGAGAGTTGAAACGCCGCTCAACATCACTCCTGCAACCTTGGAATTGCTTCCAAACACATTTTTTGATGCAGCCGACGAGCCACTTGGCATGATCAGCTTGCAGACCCTACGTCCTGACCAAAGGGGCATTGCAATTGTAACCGAAGAGGAAGCTCTTGCCTTCCTTAAAGACCGCAAGAACCTTAGTACTGATGCTTTTGGTTTGCTCACCATTGGAGAGCTTGCAAACCCGGACGCTGATTCGCGTATTGAGCACATTCATTGGTCCGCAGTGTACAAGCCAACGCAGGAACCAATCATCATTCGCGGTTCGCTTGTTTCTTTAGGTGACATCAGCATTGAGAAGAAAACCACTTCAAAGGCTCTCACGATGCCTAAGGTAGACACTGAGGTGATCCGTATTCAAGCTTTTGCCGATGCCACGGACACATGGGAAGACCTTCAATCCGGCCCGGTAAAGCGCATCATCGCGCTCATTCCTGCCCTTCGTTTCTGTACTGAGGAATCCTGCTCCGGGGCCTGTGGGCTTTTTCATCCAGCTGTTGACGAGAAGGTGCAGCAAGTTGTTTTGGATGCTTGGGCCTGGAAATGGCTAACAGCTGAAGGGAAGAAGTCTACAGCCAGCAAGGCTGAAGCGTTCTCAGTCTACATGAGAGTGCCAGCATCAGCTCTGCGACAGATCTTGAAGCATTCTGGTGATCATGGCATCTTCGTTGAACCAAGGCCGGAGTCAATGCAAGGAAGCCACCCTTCCTACTGCGTGGTTTGGCTGAGCCGGACAACTTCTCACTCTGAGGCGCTTCACTACAAGCGCACACAAGATCTGGTGGTGGGACTTGCTCGCATGGGGCAAAAGCTCGGTTTGCGCGCTCTGCTCAAGCATGAAGCAGCGCTGCTCAAGATCGTCTACCCGGATCGGGCTTTCACATCATGTCAGGTTCGCTTCATCTATGAGATGGGTCCGGTTCCACATGCCTTGAGCCGTGACCAAGTTGCCCAGATGCTCAAGGCCTGGGGATGGATTGCGCGGCCACTCAAGGCTTTTCGTTCCACAGCAGATGGCAAGTTCTGGGACATAGGCACCTCCACTGCACCTCCGGCTCCTATTTTGGAGACGGAGCATGGCGACCTCACAGTTGCAAAGAAGCGAGATGCTGAGAAGACTGCCAAGGTCTTACCCATTGTTTCTGCTCCCAAGCGCACTTCTGATCACATGAAGGCCTCGTTTGCTGGAAAGTCAAGTGTTTCAGCGCCCAATGACATTTGGTTGAAAACGGGTGATCCTTGGGCCAACTACAAGGCTGCCCAAGCACCAGCTTCGGCCAAAGACGAGATTCTCTTCACCCACAACAAGGGAAGCTCGAGCAGTGCGCAACAGCGCATTGGGGATCTGGAAGAGCGTTTGAAGACACAGGTGACCCAGCAGCTCAAGGATCTCGCCTCCCAAGGTGACATTTCGATGAAGGACAACATGCCAGAAGTTGAGACTCTGCGCACGGATGTCGAGGAACTCAAGCAGCAGCAAGAAAAAATGGCGGGCTGGATCAAAGAATCTGCCTCGCAAGTTCAGCAGTTGCAGAAACATGTCAATGATCAGGCAACTCAGGTTCGTCAGCTAGGTGAGACATTCCAGAAGCAATCACAAGCTCATGACAGCCAGATTCGCCATCTGGGAGAAGTCATTCAGACGCAATCGGCTGCCACGGAGTCAGTCACCAAGGAGGTCACTTCGCTCAAGGCCTCTTTTGCTGAACAGCTCAAGGCAGCCATGGACTCTCAGACCAACCGCTTGGAGGCGCTTTTGGAGAAGCGCAGCCGGACTTCGTGACTCCTCCAGCAAGGGAGGGCAAAGTGCCATTGCCTTCCTGGAGCTGTTTCGCTCTTTTGGTACATCTTTGTTTTCTTTGGCTTCATGCTCCGCATCGGGGAAGCGGCGCATCCGGGGCCATTTGAGGAATCAAGCTTTGTCCTGGGCACTGCCAATCTGGCTGGTGCTATGAACAGACAGGACTGCTTCTTTGATTTGCCACATGGGCTTTGGGGGTTCACAGAGACGCATCTCACGGACTCTGGTTTTCGCACTTTTCATTCAGCGCTTCGAGCACGAGGCAAACCTATGGGGAGGAACCTTCGTGCTGTGGCAGGCGCTCCGGCTCCGCCGAGAGTCCCAAACTCAGACTCAGGTGCATTTACTGGAGTTGCAACGGTCTCAGATTTTGCACTTCGGCCAATACATGTTCCATGGCCTGGGGCTACCTACACCTCAGGACGCATTCAGATGACAGCCACGTTTTTGCCGCATTGCCATTTGCTGGGGGCAGTGATCTATGGAGCTGCGCAAGGGCCTACTTTTAAGGACCCACTGCGCATTACTTCTGACTTGCTGGACATAGCCACACAGGAGCTAGTCAACAACTCTCGGGGACTCAGGTACATTGTCGGTGATTTCAACATTGCCTTCGGTGATTTGCCTCACTTGGCATACTGGCAATCTAAGGGATGGAAAGAAATCCAACTGCTGCAGCATTCTTTGACTGGAAGAGAGCCTCAACCTACCTGCAAAGGTGCGACGATTCGAGACTATGTGTGGGTCAGCCCAGAGCTGGCGGCGCTATACCAAGGTCTTGAGCAGTGGGATTTCGTTTTTCCGGATCATTCGATTCTTTTCGCTCGTTTTGCCTGCCACAACCCACTTAGGACAGCACTGAAGTGGCACATTCCGGGCAGTTTGCCATGGGATCAGATTCGAAAACATGACTGGCACAAGTCGCTTTCGAGTGCTAGCAGTTCATTTCAGTGGACGACTGACACCACTAAGGACTTTGCACGATGGAGTCACCGTTTTGAGCTTTCACTGCAGGGTTTTGCTAACACCTCAACGGGGCGGCTGCCC
This sequence comes from Phenganax marumi, assembly GCA_025400095.1. Classification (NCBI taxonomy): domain Eukaryota; kingdom Metazoa; phylum Cnidaria; class Anthozoa; order Malacalcyonacea; family Clavulariidae; genus Phenganax; species Phenganax marumi. Next base: position 4,200 of record JAODVM010267911.1, on the reverse strand, counting down.
TATGGCTGTCAGGGCCGCGGTCAGCGCAGTGGATTCCAGAAGATCAAGCCGTTTCATTTGGTGAGCAAACCTAGTCGGCAAGGGGAGGTCACTAGAGAGACGGCCATTGGTTCTCAAGTGCTCCATAAGTGGTTTAAGCAACTCCGCAGGATTCAGGCACTTCGTTTCAATCTTTCTGCCAAAAGCGAAACGCCGGGTGCGGCAGCGTACCGCCTGCAGTGTTGGCAAGCAATACTGCAAAGCTCGGGCTTTAAGCCATCGTTTCCAGTTTGGTGGTCAACTAGATTGGTTCAGTTGCAGGGTTCGCCGGACACACTCTCTTTTTTCTGCCCAACCAGTGAAGAAATGGAGTGCATTTTTCATGATTTTCACGCCAATTTCCACAGTTTTGAGCGCTGGACCATTAGACATCGGGCCAAGCTCGCTCAGCTTCGGAAAGAAACGGAAATGAAGCAGCTTTTTCGCTCTCTCCGACCGGAACAGAGAGGGGCCTTAGACACACTGCAAATTGAATGCTCCGCTACCATTGTGACGGCGGATCCTGTTGATGCTACCATCTGCCTTGACAGTGATGCTTTTTGCCGTGCCACTGAGGTCATGCATCAGGCCCATCTGGCCTTTGTTCAGCCCATTCTGATGGAAGATGATAATGGCGATTTCAGTGAAAAACTGCACTTGAATTCTGACATCCTTGCTGTGCCAGGACAGAACCTCACTAGCTGCGCAACTCTGACTTCCTTTCCTGATATAGAGCAGGAGTTGCACAAGCTTTGGAAGCCTCGATGGAAGGCAGAATCCACTGTGCCAGTTGATGCCTGGAAGCGTATCCTTGCTTTTTCGCATGCTCACATGCCGCGGCTTCAGCTCCATGTTCCACGACTGCAGCAGAGCGATTTTCTGCGGCTCTTTCAGGACAGTTCAGGTCTTCGCACCACCGGTCCAGATGGCTGGGCAAAGGAGGACATACAACAGCTTCCTGCCTGTTTGTTTGCTCAGATCATTCAACTTTTGGAACGCGTTGAAACTGGGGATCCCTGGCCAGACCAGCTAGTCCGGGGATTGGTGACCTGTCTTGAGAAGGTGGCAGATGCAAAAAGCAGTGCGCAGTTCCGCCCAATCACTTTGTTTTCGCTCTGGTACAGATTGTGGGGATCCTTGCGACCGCGTGCCCTGCTTAGTGCCTTAGAGCGTTACGCCTCTTTTCCAGCCTTCGGCTACCTACATGGTCGCAGCTGTCAGCAGATGACTTTTGTTATTCAGGCTGCAGTTGAACGTGCTATTCGTACTGGTGAAGATTTTTGCTTTGTTCTTGCGGACATAGAAAAGTGTTTCAACTTTTTGCCGCGAACTCCTATCTTTGCCATGGCAAAGAGACTCGGTATACCGTCCAACGTTCTCACTGGTTGGCAGAGTTTTTTGCGACAGATGGTCCGGGCTTTTCGGATTCAAGGAGAGACGGGCACTTTTCTGGATTCGGACACTGGATTTCCGGAAGGGGACTCCATGTCCTGCCTGGCCATGTGCATCGCAAACTTTTCGTACCACCACTACATGCTCTACTTCCAACCTCAGGTCACGGCGTACAGCTTCGTTGACAATCTCGAAGTTACGGCAAGGGCCATGACGCAGCTCCTGCAAGGCCATGCGGCGATGGAATGCTGGGCTGACATGCTTCGGCTCCGCTTGGATCAGAGGAAAACTTCATTTTGGGCGGTTTCAGCAAAAACTCGCAACGACCTGAAAGCCCTTGGTCACGCCGTCATTGAGTCAGGTCTTGATCTTGGCACCTCTATGACGTACACTGCCTCCCACAGGAATGCGGTAATGCAGTTGCGCATCCAGTCGGTGACACCGCTTTGGAGACGGCTTCGCCTACTGCGAGTTTCCTTATGGCATAAGTTGCTTGCTGTTCGCATGGCACTACTTCCAAGGGCTTTACATGACACTGCTTTGATTGTCATTGGCAAGCATTGGCTGGACAAACTCCGCTCAGGAGTCATGCGCGCTCTGAGCTTCAACCGCTCGGGGGCTAGTCCAGCACTGAGGCTTTCAATTCTTTGCCCGCCGCTGACTGACCCCTGGTTCTATGATGCGCATCACACGGTATTTGACTGCCAGCGTCAATTCCAGTCTAGCGCTTTATTGCGGCAATGGTGGGGTGAGTATGCCCATGTTGAACCTGCCTCACGGACCTTTGGCCCCTTTGGGAAGCTCACATCTCTGCTGGCGGACCTGGGCTGGCATCTCACGTCAGATTTCCAACTTTGGATCACGCCTTCGTTTGGTCTTGCTTTCCTCACTCTGGATCGACAACTTCTGGACCAGTTTTTGCAACATGCCTGGAGCTTTGTCATTTCCAAGCAAGTTCGACACCGGCAGACAATGATTTCTCTGCATGGCGTTGACCGGCGTTGCACGACGCAAGCGCTTACTTCGCTTGACAAGGCCGACTCGGCTTTGCTGCACTGTATTCAGGATGGTACAAGCTTTTTGGAAAGCATCAAGGCCAAATTTGATGTCACGCATACGGGCCGCTGCTTGTTCTGTGAACACGCTGACTCGCTGGAACACAGGGCTTTGTCCTGTCAGCACTTCAGCAATATTCGCAGCCATTTTCCTGAGGTGATTCGGAGATGGCATTCCTTGCCTAAACATGTCACACATCATGGATTACTTTCGGCCAATCAGCATTTGCTTTCCTTTTGGGAGGCGCAACATGCTTTGTCCGACCAGCTTGACTCTTGGGAAGCTTGGCCGCATGACTCAGGTACACAGCACATTTTTGTGGACGGTTCCTGCGATCTGCCAAAGAACCCTCAGTGCGCTTTGGCCGGATGGAGCTGCTACTTGGCTAATACTGAGGAAACCATAGCTGCTGCACTGCTCCCCTTTTCGCATCACACGAGCGACAGAGCGGAGATTTGGGCCATAGTTATGGCGCTGGACTGGGCAGCTCACACTGCCTGCCAAGTTCATATCTACTCGGATTCTCAGTATGCCCTTGACGGCTTTGCTCATGTCATGAGGCAGGGCTTCATTCCGACTGAGTGGCGCAATCAGGATCTCTGGAAGCGACTTCAGGCCAGCTGGGAGCGACTCTCCAGCACTGTTCAGCTGACTAAGGTATCTGCCCACCTTGACCCTGCACTGGCGTTGACGGAGCATGATGCCTGGCTCCGCTATGGCAACACTTGTGCTGACAGCGCTGCAAAGGCGGCAGTGCGCACAGGTGGCTCCACTGTTCTCCGCGAGAGGGTTCGTCTCGCTCGTGAACAGGACAAGCAGAACATGTTCTTGGGGAAACAGCACCAGCTTTTCCTTTTGCACTTGGCCAAACACAGTTTAGCTTCACGGCCGGATGGCTATGAAGAAGAGGATGACACGGATCCCCTGCATCAGCTGGACTTGAATCTGCAATGCCATAGCAACGACTGGACAGAATGTTTTCCTGTTGATGTGGAGGCTGCTCTGAGCAAACGATCTTTCTTCACAGGATTTGGGTCAATTTTTGGTCTTAAACTTTCTCAGTGGATCATCCATTTAGATCGGACGGCGGTTGTTTTTCCTTTCGTGACTCTGTTGGAGGTCTTTATTGGTTTTCATTTGTTTTCTGGTTTACTTATGCCCCTTCAAACCATGAGGGCTGGGCAAAGCACCTGGGTGCCCATTGACACGCTTGCCGCTGGTGAGTTGGTTGGTCGTACTTTGGCCTCGAACCTTAGGGTTTTTGAGCTTCTTTTTTCGGAAACAATGGCGGCGTGTCAGCGTGAGTGTAGTTGGGGCTGTGTCGCGCGTCCGGCGGCGATGATCCACAAACCCATGAAAGCAGTTCAAATCCCGTGGCCTGAACATGAGGCAAATCGGGTGGCTGACTTTTTGTGGCACTTTTTGCGAGGTAAACCATTGAGGTATGCCCGTGAGCTGGCAAGGCAGCTCTGAGCTCTTTGTCATGTTTAGTTGCCTGCGGCATTGCAATCGCCATGCCCGGCACGCCAGAGACACGCGACGCTCTCGGCTGCGCGGAATAATTAGCCCCGATCCCTGGGGCTTAAAAGAAGTTAACACGTTGTTTTGGTCGGAGAAGAACCGGCGGACCAAAAGCAAGTGACGTGCTGAAGAAGACAAACATAGCTTTTCCATGTTCTTTCCTTCCTTTTCCCTCATGAATCGTTTTCCTCAGGAGCACCCCCCCCGGTTTCC
>JAODVM010267800.1:0-12416 GCA_025400095.1 Phenganax marumi | reverse complement strand
ATGTAGCAGGTTCCCGACAGAATCCTTGCGAGGCATAGAAAGGACACTGTTCATCGCCGTCCATGCAGTCTTCTACAAATTAAAGACAAAACGTCTGAATTAGCGTTAGTTGGAAAATACTGTTCACTAGATTGTCTTTACCAAAATCAGGGATTTCGCATATTTATAATAATTGAAAAAAAACTTCAGCCCGATTGATTTAAAAAGTCTGTGTCAAGGTCAGGGGTTGCAAATAAAAATCTATTTCTACTACCAAATATAAATAAATAAATATAAATATATTTCATAATATTCGAATCATAAAAAGAATAATTGTAATATATCTTCTTATACAAAAACGTCATCTTCATTGATTAATTAAGTGTCTACGTCAAGGTCAGGGATTGTAAATATTTATAATACTTGAATGATATAAAGAACAAGTGCAATATATCTTCTTATACGAAAACGTCATCTTTATATTGGTTTGATGCATTTACATCAAGGTCACAGATTGTGAATAAGAAAATATACTGCAATTCTTTTTAAAACTCTCAAATATTGCAAATATGTACAATTGAAAAACTAGCTGTCAAGACTAACCGTTACTATTCTGCGAGATTGCGTCAGATTTATATTTTCCATGCCAAACACCGGCATTAGAATCCCGATTCGTCGTTTCTCCGGTGTCGTACTTGTACTCCGGGTAAAAATCTTTCAGCAAGTTGCCGAAGCTATCCATGGCTGCCTTGTTGGACTGCGTTATTCGGATTTTTCGGCTACGAACTCGCTTCGTGTGCTTTTTCTGTGGTGTAGGTGGTTCGGGAGCCTTCAGGCCTTTTGGTGTTTCTGACCTCATCTCCGGCGTGCAGAATTTGCAGTAGATACTTAAACCTGTTGGAGAATGATAGAAAACATTTTCGTTATCATACAAGGAATTTTTCATTATTTTTAGCAATGTTAGATTAATACAAATGTAAGCATCAGTTTGTGGATACACCACGTATATTTATTATTGCAAAGCATTCGGTCCGTTAACCCGGACCTTCTTCAGTGCAACTAACTTGAAGAAACTGATGAAGGTCGGGTTAACGGATCGAAAGCTTTGCAATAATAAACATACGTGGTGTATCAACAAACTGATGCTTATATTGTTTTTTGCGCCATGCATAACTATAAAAATCTTAATACAAATGTGTTTCGCAAATCTCTAGGAATGATCAAGTTTCGCTATACCATTCCTCGACGACAGCAAATGGTGACCAACTAGTAGTTATATAAGATTTTTATGATTTTCCATTGCGCAAACAACAATATAAGCATCAGTTTGTGGATACACCACGTATATTTATTATTGCAAAGCATTCGGTCCGTTAACCCGGACCTTCGTCAGTGCAACTAACTTGAAGAAACTGATGAAGGTCGGGTTAACGGACCGAAAACTTTGCAATAGTAAATATACGTCGTGTATCCTCAAACTGATGCTTACACAACTAGTAGTTGTCATGAGAAAATGGCGTTAATTCTTTTCACTGTTGGCAAAGCAGTATTGGAAGTAATGAAAAACACATAAACAAGCGAGAATAACTTCAATTTGTTTGCTCCTAGTAGGGTATAGACTGCTCAATTTGTCCATCATTCCCTGCCATTTGACGCAGAGCGAAACGGATATGTACATTGGCAAAAGCCCGTTTTTACTTCGCGAATTACTTCGAACAAAATGTATATTTGGCTCGCTTTCGACATTTTCGCTGCCAATCATTTTGTAAGCCAATCACGTCGTTAAGGCGGTTTTCCACTACGCGAATTTGTTCGAGCGAAAAATAAATCTAGCCACATGATTGGCTTGCTTTCGACTTTTTCGCGGGGAAGTATTTTGCTAGCCAATCACGTTTGCTAGATTTGTTTTTCGTTCGAAAAATTCCGCCTAGTGGAAAACAGGCCTCACGTTTCATTCTTCATTGCGATCGTTTTAGCCGCGGAAGAGGAGCGTGCATTTTTAAATGGGCAGATTGGCTTGCAGCGACAGCGCATGATAAAATCTCTCCGCTTCGGTTGCGAGAGCAAAATGGCTGAAATGGAAGATAAACTTCCAGTGCAGACGCTTTGGCCGTACGGACGGAGCGTCCACGTTACAACACGCTCTCTATGGCTGTCAATACTCCACCACAGCGAATGTTCCCCGCATAAAACGATCACTTATTCTAATGATACAACGTACTTGATGTGTTCCTCTGTGCGATCGTCGGCGTGGCTGCACACCAAAGTAAAATGGTGGTCACAAGTATGAAGACTAACACGAGTCGAGTAACAAGAAGTTGCATTGCCGAAAGCTTTTGCTTCGTCTTGTTTGATTTTTACCTACAGGAAGAAACGTTATCATCAGTTATAAATCTACCGTACGAATTAAATGTAGCCCATATTCCCACAAAGCTTATAACTACATAAAAAGAAGTCTTTCTTGGCAAACTTTGAAACAAATGGACTTGCAGAACCGCCGACACTAAACAGCCAGTCAAATCTGAACACGTTAACCCAGCTTTGAGCAACCGGCTCCAGGGAAATATTTTGATATACCCTAAATGTTCACGATAAATCTATTATGAAAATAATATCGAAATATGTTTATAGTATGCTATACAGATTTATGATAGTTTATCCCTTAAATTAACCAATTTTTCACTTGTACATATAAATATATCACAAATGTTGATTTAACTATTAATTGTTATAGAAGTTCATGTATACTTGTAACGGTGTTTTTTCTGAATAAATTTATTATTTAAATGAATACAGCCATAGTCATTTGCATTTAACAAAACAAGCTAGAGTGTACGTAAAAAGATAATGAACCATGATAAACAGTCTCAAAAATCCTTAAAATAGTCAAGCAGTGAGACTTTAATACAGCAACAGCACCTACGCCGTTTCTTTATGAATTGCGACCGGTTACTGACCAGCCAGAAAAAATCCCGTTTAAAGCTTTTTACCTATTTTATAAAGCGTGGTTTTCATATGGTAGTACTTGCTGTATACACGAAGTGTCACCCGGTCTCACAACGACAAAAATATTTTATCGTCTAAGCGGTAAATCTCATAGACAACAGACGTATTATTTACTTCAGCTGCTCTGCTAATAATGAGATTGAAACTGTTGTAATTCGGCTGTCTACGAAGATCGTGACTCTATCTTCACGACAATGACAATACGATATGAAAACCAGCCTTCATTCTGCAATCGACCAAAAGTAGGCAAAAAGCAAGCAATGTCCCTTATTACCAATTCATGTGATATGGTCGTAAATGTTGTCCAGACAGTAGCTGAGAGCTCTTTTATATAACCGAGAATAAGCACGACCACATGCAAGATTAATGAAGACCATACGAGAGCATTTGAGTGTTCTTAATTCGTTTCATAATGTTGCCACAAAACGTTTACAGTTGAATTAACTGAATTCAGCACAAAGCAGCAACTGTATTAGCTTGTCCGCTTTGAAAGGAACTGTGATAACTATCAAAATTACTGTAGACTCTCTTTAAGTAATTCTATGACTTTCGCTATGGACAGAATCAACAATCTATGACGTAATCTATAAGTGATGACACAGTTTTGTACACTGTTGTTTATCTGTGTGTTTTACTGTATATCGTATTGTTTTGTATTGTACATGTATTGTATTGTTTCGTATGTCTTACCGTTTACTATACTGTAATTAATGTACTAGCTATATTGTATTGTACTGTACAAGTACTGTACGATTTGTAGCATAGAATAACCACATTTTGGAAATACCATTAAACCGTTATTATTATTATTATCATTATTGACATGAATGACCCCTAATTATACTAGCTACATTTAACATAATCAACGAGGTGCACAGAATCCAAGTGAAATCTTTACTTACCTCCACAGTAAATGAGTGAAGATGAACTATAGATGTCAGATAAACGTGCTATTCGCTCCTACTAGGCTGGAATGTTTACTACAATGTATAGTTTGTGAAGCGAGGACACAGCAAGGCAACACACTTAGTGCCGCAGGTTTCTCTCAGGGAATTCCCGACGACTCAATAAAAATGAAATGTATGACGTAATGGCGATGGTACTTTGGCTCGACGCCGAAAAATATCAATACACTTGAATTTCTTACAAACGGAAGTCTCATCCTTTTTGTTTGATAAAAACGATTTGTTTTCAAAATGGCCTCCATATTCAGCTAAAACAGATTAAAGTTACTAAAGAGTTATTCACCTCAAATTCGGTAAAACTGTTAGTACAGATAAACTTTTATTTAGCCTCCATTTATACAATACTATCTTATAATCCCTCAGCGAATAACTGTTCAATATGCCGAAAAGTAATATATCGTACTATACACAGAATCAACTGTCATATTAAAGTATACCATGCTTTCTGAGCAGCAAGAGGTTTCTGGCATGGAAACATTAAGTTTGCTAAAACGTTTTGATTGTCAATTGTGTGCTGTTATAAAAAAAATGTGGGCGCTTGTTTGTGAGCCTAGTAGACTTTCGACCGTCGATGTTTTTTCGTTTGCAGTAAATTAGCAATAAATATCCCTACTAAACATGCTTGGAAGGGTTCCATCTGTCATAGATGCTATCGGTATTCAAATTTAGTCGCACCATTCACTTCAAGCGGCTTTAAGCCTGTTTTCCACTAGGCGGAATATTCCGTGCGGAAAATATATCTAGCAACGTGATTGGTTCGCTTTGGACTTTTTCGCGCCGAAATGTATTGCTAGCCAATCAGATTGGCAGATTTATTTTACGCACGGAAATTTCCGCTTAGTGCAAAACAGGCTTTAAGATCAAGATCGTTGAAAATATGCCTGGGATAACCTCACAAAGAATTACAAATAAAAGAGGCGTACCATGTGCGTGCAGGTCTAAGTGACGTCGAGAACGCGGCAGTTTAACCATATACATGTCCACCAGTCCTAAGTTCTGGTCCATAATGCCACAATTACTCACACTATTGAGCTCTCAAAATTTCCCAGGCATTTCGCGTGTTTGACATTTGTAACTGATTTCAAGATTTTCATCAAATTGCGATTACAGGTCGACAACATTAGTTATACTTTAGTAAGTGTTAAATAATTGTTTACCTAGAAACAATTGTTGCAAGAAAACGAAACGCTAACGGCAAAGCTAGTTCTATCGTCTTCACTATCTATGCCTTTCTCATTTCGGCCTCATTCCTTCTGTTAGTCATTATTCCAAGTCGTTACTCATCATAATGTTGTCTACTGCAATGCGAGTATCTCGCCAGTGTCGAGTTTCGGGTATTTTAACATTTATAGAAGCGGAAAGAATTGAAAATTAACATTTGTTTAGGGTTTGTACTTCCTAATTTCGCCGCAGGATGGAAACGGTCATCAAAACGGAAACAAAGTTCCTTTCCCGTGAACACATCTTCATGAAAAACATACGCGTGGCTGTTGTCCGACTTCACCACAACCAGTATACGGTAACATTAGAGATATTTTGTCACTGACTTGAGAAAAGTTGTGACTCGGTATTGCAGGCGTCCATTTTGAAACACTTAACTGCGCCGAATTTTGCCAAGGATGCATCCAAATTGCTACGAAAACAAAAGGTTTATAGTTTAAATTTTAAGGATTAGATTAAATCATCCATAGATTTCCCGAAGTAGTTTTAAAGAGGAACGTGTATATAGTTTAAAGTTAAATTTAAAGTATTTGATTAGACAAGCGACAGATTGTCCGTAGAGTCATTGCATGGACTAAAATCTTAATATTTACAAATAACCATAGTAATATCTCAGTAACTTATGCTCAGCAATACCTGTAATTAATAGGTCATGCGAATAAAGCTTAATAATAGTAATAATAATAGTAATAATAATCATGAACGTAAGTAATAATACTGAATATAAACTCAAATTCACATCAACCAAGTTCTTGGATAATGCAAAAAAACCCATGTTTTTTGCCCAAAAACAACAAAAATTCAATATTTTCCCGCCAAAAGATGTCGCTCCTTTACTTTAATATTAGTCGAGATAGTAATAGCGTTCGACAGTGTATAACTGAACTTAGTCAACTAACCTGTACTGTAAGCAGGATATATGGTACTCCTTTTTCGTAGCCATTCCATTACTGAAATGAATGCGTCTTGAATGCGCGGACTTCTGGTATTGCCGTGTGTTTCTGCAACGACAAAATAGTCATATTAAAAATGCCAGAAGCGCGACCAGGATCGATAATAAAGGTTTTTAGACGTTTCCGGATCGTGAAATTTATATAGCACAAGCTTTCGACACTGCCAGTCTCTTCACCTGTTGAAGATTGCAGATCTGGCAGTCGAAAGCTTGTGCTACATAAATTTCACGACCAGAGAACGTCTAAAAACCTTGACCTTCACAAAAAAGTCACTTTTCATTTCGTGTTTGTTTTTTTCTTGTATGCTTAACAAGCTGTTTTGAACAATAAAAAGTCGTCAAAATAGTTTTATAAAAACTTGTTGGAAACTGATTAAATATCGTGATGACGAACAAAGAAAAAATTACTACGAATGCCACACTTGTTTGGAAAATGACGGAGTGCCAGCTTTGGACCAACTTTGGACTAACTCGAGCCCAGGACTTCTCAGTCAAACTTTTTGTCAAGAAAAAGCAATTGAAAAGTCAGTTATAAACATCTTACCGTTGGCCGAGCAATGATGCCGACGCAACAAGGTGTCATAGATATTCTTAGCCGCCGGAAATACAGCTGAAGAGATGATGTCACTGCCCCAAAAATACCAGAATTCGCGAACCTGAGTACCAAGGACACCATCTAAAGAAAATAATAAATTTTAATTTAATATTTTCAATCTCGGATCTTAAAGATCCAAGACTGTACACATGCAAATCCACTGAATTTAAATTTCCTGCATAAAAAGATATGGCCGATTATTTTTGTAAATGACTTTTAAATACTATAAATATATACAATCCCTGACCTCGGTATAGACATTCAAACACGAGGTTGACGTTTTTTGCATAAGAAGATATATTGCAATTCTTCGTTAAATAATTCAGATATTATAAATATATACAATCCCTGACCTCGGTATAGACATTCAAACACGACGTTGACGTTTTTTGCTTAAGAAGATATAGTGCAATTCTTCGTTAAATAATTCAGATATTATAAATATGTACAATCTCTTATCATGATATAAGCACTTTAAAAATGCGCACCTTTGATCATAACATCTATGCTCAAGAAGTCGTTAGCACTGCAATGCGGAGACTGGAGACGAGCAAACATATTCTCAGTCGAGGCTAACATCCGAGTATCTTGAATCCTCAACATCAACTCATACCGACAAATCCTATAATGTTCATCAAAGCTCCTAAGTGTCCCCATTATCTTCTGTCGTAACATCTTGTACAGCGAGCTAACGCTCTTGTATTGGAACTCGTTGAGCAAGGTCTGCATTTGAGAATCAACCATAAGATTGACAACAGTTTCAACGGCCAGAGTCTGTCGTTCTCGGGAAAAATCGTGGACAAGATAATGCCACTATATTAAAGAAAAGAAAGGTGCGTTTGCAACTTCATTTCCGAATGTTTTAACGCTCAAAAAATCCATAAAAACCATTTCTCGCATAAAAAGACATATTGGAAATTTTTAAAATCCAATTGATAACCCCTGAAACTGAAGACGAAATTTTCGCATGAGATGATCTACTAGAATTCTTCATTAAACGACTCAAACACTATAAATATGTAAAATACCTGACGTTGATAAAGACACTCTAAATCCGTGAAGATGAAGTTTTTGCATAAGAAGATATAATGAAATTCTTCTTTAAATGACTCAAATATCATAAATATGTACAATCCCTGACCTTGATACATACATTTTAAATGCATGAAGATGAAGTTTTTGCGTAAGAAAATCTATTATACAATTCTTTTTTAATGGCTTTATGCTTTTCAAAGACATATCGTCTATATTCTTTTTTCGACACACTTTTTTATAATTAATCAATATATAAAAACCATAAGAAAGTTAAAAGTTTTCTTATGGTTTTTATCTATTGATCAATTATAAAAAGTGTGTCGAAAGAAGAATATAGACGATATGTCTTTGAAAAGCATTAAATTATCAAGTTCTTTCTTAGCTTCAACGAGAGAAATTTCTCAGTTATTTGCTAATGACTAAAATATCATAAACGCGTACAATTCGGGACATCGATAGAGGTAGATTGAATCAATGAAAATGACGCTTTGAAGCAAAAAGATACACTACAGTTCTTTTTTAAATGTTATGAAAAATATGAATATGTACAATCCCTGACCTTGATATAGACATACTTTAAGTCAATGAAGAGAAAGTTTTGGCCGAAGAAGACTGACATATTGCAATCCTTCTTTGAATGACTCAAACATCATAAATACGAACAATCCGTGACACTGTTACAGGTGATTCTAAAATTACCTTGGGAACACGGATTTTTTGTTGTTGCGAGGAGCACATCACCGCAAGATGTTTAATATGTTCTAAAATGCCATCCACCGACCCCGAACGAAACAACGTCACCAGCACTAGGGGGCACTCGGGAGTAGCACATGATAGGAGGCGTGATTCGAGCAAATCGAAACCAGGAATATAACTCGGTAAAGTTCGACATAACACGTAAACTTTGGAAAAACCAGGGCTGTTGTTTCCCGAGAAAATTTCTAGTGCCAGTTCTCTCATACCCGCGGTCGCCACGCACACGTGTTCGTTTCCGTCTGCGACGTCACAACTTCTGACGTAATCGCCACGACAATCCAGGTACCTGGCGAAGGTTTTGAGATCTTCGGGGTAATGGCGAGGCAAGAATGGCTGATCATTGTACTGCATGAAGTGAATTTCTTGAGGCAGCTGAAAAGGACCAAGTTACCATCACGTTATTTTCATTTCTTGGCTCATATTTGACAGACGCAATGACAAAAGTAGTACAACAGTTGTTAAGACGACATTTAATGATAGCGCATAAGATAGCGATGTTAAAACAGGACTTTCATTAGTAAATAAAGCTGATTGTAACATGGTTACGCTGAATGCTGCACGCGCTGAGCAGTCCAATTTATGCGCTGTACCAGGACAGTAAAGCCGGTTTTCCACTAGGCCGAATTTTCTGTGCGGAGAAAATAAATCTACCAAAGTGATTGGCTAGCAGTATATTTCGCCGCCAAGTGAACCAATGACGTTGCTAGATTAATATTCCGCCAGAAAAGTCCGCCAAATGGAAAACAGGCTTTAGATACCTAACTGCAATTTTTTGCCACAGTCCGGCTGATGTGAATCCCTTAAAATACCGTAGACATCAGTGATAGAAATCAAATTTTTACCATTTTGTCCTCTATGTTGTAGTTATATTTTGACGTCTCTCTTTTTCTTATCCCAGTACGCTTGGCCTCGGGTCTCGGATGGTTGTGATGACCTTTCGACTCAAATTGTATACAATCCAACTGATGAACCCAAAAATGCGTTACAGGATAACCATTGTTACCTATAAAAGGCATAGTTAATTTATTTGTAACTATTTCCCTGAGACTAAAAAAAGGAAGACAATTTTTCCTCACGTTGGATGAAATTTAAATTGCAAACAAGGAAAATGCTTTGTTAAGTTTATGCAACATGGTGCCTCAACTCTGAAGTCTGAACAATCTGTGTTGATCAAGTATTCTAGAAAGAGGATGAAACTCCCCTATATTTTTCGGCCTCTCGCTTGGGAGCTTCACATTGATAGGTGCTCGGTGTATTGTTTTAAATGACATTCGTCCTTTCACATCTCACGACTTAGCACACGATCGTATAGTACCTGCACATTTTCTGTGGACGATGCGTCCATTTTTGCAGTCGGGGTTAGGACACTGTTGACCAAGTTGACGCTCACGCACTAAACGAAGAATGCATGTAAATCGTACATTTATCACTATTCTGGTGAGAAGGTAACTGCAACTTATCAAGAGGCTACAACAACGTTGGAACACTCCAGTCTAGTGCCTTCATCACGTATGATCATTACTTCTGGTTCAGTAAAATGAGTGCAATCCACCATAAACAAAAAGATGGCAGCTTGTCGATTTTAGCACAATCCTTTGCGGTTCTAAATAATTTGCAGCGACGTTTGACGAATATTACTTGAACGGCATTCTAACTACAGATGATTTGTTTCTTGCTTGACAAAGTTGCTAACTTCAAGGCGATTTGTTCTCGTATTTTGTCGCATATAAAAATGATTTGCGCAAAGGATTCTGGTAAAATCGACATGCCGCCATCTTTTTTATTATTGTCAATTTAGGCAGAGATTGCAATCCAAGACACAACGTTCTAAAACACTCCAGTCTGGTGTCTTCATCAAATCCTATCACTACTCTGGTTCAGCAAAATGAATGTAACTTTGCAGGAAATTACAATTACAATCGACTTTTTAACCTTTTACCACGTAATAATCAACATCAGTACAGTCTGCGCAATTGTCGTTTGCCGTCATTTACTACTAAAACCGAACGTTTTAGAAATAGTTTTATTCCTTACGCAGTGAGAACGTATTCGTAGTTATACTAGTTTGATTTATATTTTCATAGTTGAGTATAACTTAGTTCGAATTATTTATTGTAATATAGATGTAAATAGTATCCCAATGTTCATAAACGTGTAATGCAATCTTTGATTGCAAAACGTTTAGCTTAATAAAATCAAATCAAATCAAATCAAGACCCAGCATTTAGTTTTCCACTCAATAAAGACATCAGACTGGACTACCAGAACGCAGGATGATGAATTGTGACTTGATGTAATTTTCGAAACTATTATTTCGAAATCAACTCCAGATATCAAAAATAAATGCGGAATTTAGGAAAAGTGCAAATCCGAAACCAGACCTTTATCAGAAATTGCAGGTCGTACTCTCACTCTCTTGCCATCTTTCAAAACGCAGTTTTCAGAGCAGACCAAAACACCAACACAAGTTTTCTTTAGCACATATTTATTATGGTTGTTCGTATACTTCATTGCCCAGCCGGAGGAATGGGACTGAGCCTCGCGTGACGTCAGAGCATAACGAAGTTTCACACTCCCGTCAATCCAGTCGCAATACGCGTCAAACTGGTTTTCAGACGCTTCCTGTAAAGCGTAGAATACAGTTTTGTTGAACAAGCGTTCGACTTGTACATAGGTGAAATTTCTGTACAATACAGTGAACTCTAAAAAGACTGGAACGATAACTTCGCCGCCATCTTTGAAGCCAAATTGAAGGCCGCCATGAAGGCCAACCCATCGAAATATGACCTATTTCTGAACGCTCTTTTTGATCCTTTAACTTCGTGTTTTGGAGCTGGTTAGAAGCTAAATATCTTGTACATAGGTGAAAATTTCATGTACCAAAACTTTTGAGGACATCCAGCAGGGTTCTAAAGCATATTTTGACTGCTGAAAATGAAAAACAGTTTCGGCGAAAACTTTGAGACGAAATATCTTTTTTATACTCGTGATACCCTCGCAGTTTTCGTTGGTGGTTGATGTAGAACACTTTGAATTTGAGTTTCTGAAGTTAAATCCTTCGCTTACAAATTCTATTTTAGTTGTCCTTTTTTACTCAAAAACGGGCTTTTCGCTGTATTTTTCGCTCCTCAAGTCTCGCCTTAGTCCTTTTGAAGCTGAATATTCATTAGAATTTTTATTGCGCGGCTCATAGGGTTTTGCAAATGGAGTTATCGTTCCAGTTTTATTAAGTTCACTGGCACAATATCGTATTATACATAGTTCTAACAAGATTGATCGCAGGCATAGTTGTGTATGGGAAGTGTAACTTGATCGAAATCTTTCTCTATGTGTTTAAACTAACTTCAGCACTCGAAAAGTTGCACAAAGATTTGTGAACGGTTAAAAACGTTTCAGCACGCATGCGCGCAACTCATTAATGTCGCTTTAAAATCAATACCTGCTTTACAGCGATGTCAATTACCCCAGAGTGGGGTTCATCATGTTTTGTCTCTAAAAAGCTTTCTCTAGCAAGCCTTAGATCTTCATCAGGAAACCATATCAAAGATCTGTTTGTTTAAAGATATGAAAAATCAGTGATATCACCAGTGGCGAAGCCGACAATTTGGTCATGCTATGCAAATATGTCCATGTTCATAGAATTTGAACACAATCATTTTCTAAAGAATAATTATAATGCCTTTAAATTTGCATAGCATGCAAGACCAAATTTTCAGGCTGGTTTCGCTACTGGATATTACTGTGTATGACCACGGGATTTCTTTCAAGGTCCTATATAGGATAACTATGTGCGAATCTGGAAACACCCGGTTTTGTATTATATATCTTAATGACTATATGAATTTTTTTACAAACTATTAATATTTTTACTGCATGTGTTTCATAATTGTTATAGACACACACGTTG
>JAODVM010267689.1:0-12418 GCA_025400095.1 Phenganax marumi | reverse complement strand
AAGTTTTGTCAGTAAATAACTTGCCAACTGTTGTTAATGCTTCCTTAAAGAACATGTCAGATAATTTTTGTTATGAGCTTCTGCTGCGCATTTTTAACAAGCTGTATCGTACGGAAATACGATGATTGTTGCTGGACAAATCGACAGCATTTTCCTTGCGATAGCAACTCCTAGTTTAATAGATTTACTGCTAAGAAGATTGAATATTTTTTGGCTGTTGAAAGATATAATGACTTTAGTTTACGACAGAGGCGACCATATGAAATCAGGCTTTGAAGACATTCCATTTTCTTGCCTTAGTGTTGAGATACATGAGTTTGTAGCTATGACATGCTAGAATCACTCCAGCATGCAAATGACCTAAAGAAAAGGTTATGTGCTCATTTCGGGTCCACTGTTCAAATCGAGAAATCTAATGTTATGAAAGTCCACTGACCTCACATATCTTTTTCGTATTTCATCATTATTTTTTTTTTGGGGGGGGGAGGCGAGAAACGGGCATAAGTGTTCTTGCCTGAATATCATTATGCATGAATGACCTACATTCCAGGGGCCAGTTGTTCGAAAGTTGGGTAGTGCTATCCACTAAATAGTGATTTTTTGTAGCCTTCGTAAAATTTCCCATTGATCGTTGTAACATAAATTACGGCTTGTATCAATAGATTAAAGTCTCTATTATTTATATCGCTGACCAAAATGGAAGTTTCGACGTTTTTGTGCAGTTTTATGAACGTTGAAAAATTCACTATCCAATGGATAGTGCTATCCAACTTTCGAACAACCGGCCCCAGACGTTTCCATAGCAAGCAAAAGGGCATATCTCAAGACCAAAGCAAAGAGCTAAGAAATTACCGAAGAAGTTACATATCGATTTAGTCTGCTTTTGATAGCCATGAAAGAAAAAAACTTTTATCAAGACATGCGAGGATACTGCGTGACGTGACGGATTTCGTGATTGTTGCTCTAGGCCACAGACATAATTAATGTACATCTGGACTGGTTGCTCCTATGCTTTTTGAATTGAGGCCTGCGTGGTCAATTCAAAGTCACGAAGGCTGATGAATATGAGAGTATACGCTAACATAGCACATCGCTCACTCTTCAAAAAAACAGCGGCGCAGGCTCTGATAGAAAAACATACAGGGATTTTCTAACTTTTTACGAAAAAAGTCCATGTGAATCGGTTAATCTTTTTTCCTGTACTTTCTTTCATTGCGGATCGTTTATATGGAAGTTGTCTCCAAAACAATAACACTGGTATATAGCGTTATTTAAAACAAGAATAAATGTCGATTTCGGAAACTTACGAATGAAAGGAGCTTTGTTCTCCTTTCTTACAATAATCGAGACTGGCTGCGTGAACAACCAGCGGCAATGCAAATTGCATTTGTACAACTTCAGCAAACACAAACCAAAGCAAAAATACATTTCAAAAAGCATAAGCTATCTTTCTGAATCAATGCAACAAAACTTAAGCGAAGGCCCATAGATAAAGTCAAAAACCCGCACAAGTTGAACAAACTACACTCTCCAGTCCAGCATGTTTATCTCGCAAAAATTCTTTGCAACAAAAACGATGAAAAAAAGTGCTTTGCAAAAAGTCTTCGTGCCAGAAATGGCAGTCAGCAATACCGGTCAGCAGACAACTTCCTAAGTAAATACTGTCATAATTTCTGCCATCTTGCGACCACGCTTTTTGACGTCAAGCAAGCAGCCCAGATGTATATATGTCAGTGCTCTAGGCCAGCGAGAATAGTTCTCAATAAATGTGACTTCGTACTCAGCAGAAGGGAATAGGTCACAGACGTTAATCGCTAAGAATGACCCTATTTCGTTGGGTAGTTTTGTGGGGTGGACTGTTTCGGGGAAAGAAGGACGGCCTGTAAATTGAGATGCATGCATAGATGGATGCGTGACATCCATTTTCGGCCACCATAATTTTAAACGAAGATGCTGTGTCGTTCGTGTTATCCCAGCGTAACCTTCATATGCGCTTAGAGAACTGCTCGTGTTTGGAGGCTTTTGAGAAGTACAATTCGGTTTCTACGTAGTAGAATATCTTTTGTTGCGGGTAATTCGGCGGATACATCTTGAAACGGTTTGGTGACTTTTGGATATTTAATTGTACTTCATGATCCACCAATATTTCATCGTTCTTGGAATTTGGTTGCAATGGAGTGTTTAGCGCACGACTTTTCTTTGATTCTAACCCTAAAATGCCGCCATTCTGCCCACAGTCAACCAACTAACCAATCAGAACTGGGATTGAGGCACAAGAGTTTCAATTCAACGGGTTTCCCTGATGAACTGGGGAAGTCCCACTACGTCATTTCAGGGAAGTTCCCTCGCTTAGAACATTTAGATACTAGAGAAAGGCGAAACTTGACTGTAATTTTATGATCAGTGCTCTCTCTGTCTATAAAAGTCTTCGTGCCATTGTTAATCAAAGAATATCAAGGTATGTTTCTGCATTATTGATTGTGTATCTTATCAGATGTACCTCGAGATGTACAGTATTTCAGGAATTAAAAGGAAGACGTTCAGATGCGCTATAATGCCTGCGTGCCAAACTGATTAAGCAAAGATTTCCCACCCAGCAAACGTCGACGGCGACTTCTCTTTCAATATGAAGCCAAAGGTTTCTTTTCAGCGAAAGGAAGGCAGTGTTCTCGGATTCTGCACTCACAGACAATGTTGATAGTAATTAATTAATAAGTCCAATGACGCTTCCTGCACAAACGTTATACTTTTGAAACAGGATCTCAAGAAACAATTATATTATGTCTTATTGTTATAACATAGCATTTCTCATTTCAATTCCACACATAACAAGTTTAGCATCCTTTCGGAATTATTTGTATATTACAGTCGAAGGCCATAGACTAATAGCCGAGTGCTTGTATAATAAATATCTACAGTCCGAGAAACCTCACTGAACAAAGTTTCATCCTTGCTGCGGATCGTCTATTGTTTCGATAAAATAATGAATGAATAGAACTGAAACACCGCTAGTATTGCATCTATGCGCGTACATTGTATCATGATTGTATGAGAACTAAATTCTAAATACTTTCACTTTCGATATTGGTGAACCCAGTGAGCCGGGTTGCGTTCCTAAACGTTTTGTGAAAACGCAGATGGCCAGATGTGGATGTGTGAATGGGTAATGCGGATAGAACTTCGCGGATATAACTTCGTAATTTCAGGAATAGAAATTTCTTACTTTGAGGGTAAATTCACAATAGGAGAAATGTCAAATTCTTCGACAAGGATCCTGCCCCTGACCCCGCTCAAAGTCTAACCAAATTAACTGGCCAATCGAAGCAAGGATTAATATTGATTGCTACATCATCTTGTCTTTTATATAGAAATGCCAAATTATGATTGCTCGGCTTGCCATTTGGGCTTTTCTGACATAGAGGGAGCTTTGAAGCATTTGATGACGCACAATGTACTGGAACGACGTTGCTTGAAGCCAGGATGTCGTTCCACCAAAACACATCATCTAATTCGACATACTGCCCTGAAACACTCTTCGTTATGCCACTACCAATGCCAGATATGCCCTAGACGTTTTGTTCGCCAATGTGATTTAAAACGTCATGTCACCTCTCGACATGACGCTCTAAATCCTTCGTCAGCCTTACTTCAACTGCAACGAACTGGAACGTACGAAGCGCTGTTGCATAACCCGTTCTGGAGCTCATACGGTTTCTCAAGTTCAGTGAATGCTTCTGGATATACAATCAGAGATGTGAATACTCTTGGAACTACCAATGGTATTAGTCACCACCTCCTCATTTTCTTGTCTTTACTTTACCTATATTATTTTTTTGAAATTAAAACGTACTACAAACATCATAATGATTGCACTACATTTTGCTTTTTTTGCTCGCATCATTTCAGAATTTAGTTTAAACAGAACAACGACGTCAAATGCTTTGAACGAGTTTATCAGTAGTAAGCTTCAACCAGACGAAGATTTTAATTCCACGATGAGCAAGACAGTGGACGACGTTTGTAGTTACTTCCGAAAACAGATGTCACCAAACCAAATCATCAAGGTAAGAACGGAGAGAGCACGTAACCAGCGCATATTTTGAAAACAATTTTCCAAGCTTGATCACTGTCAAGCTTCTTTTTTGGCAGCGTTTTTTCGAACTTGAGTGCTATCTTTTCTGTAAATTTTTTTTAGTCAAATATGACAGATGAAAAAATGATAACGTGATCCCCCTTGATTTTATGCTCTAGATTAAGCAATAATATGTTCAAATTCTGCTGAAAACTAAAAAGAGGGTGGGAGGAGGGATGAACTACATGATCGGTGAAATCCAATATAGTACGGTTAAAATATTGCTTCAGAATGCAGGAACAAAATTTGTCGCACACCCTGGGCTAATGTAAAATTTTCCCGAAAGAAAATCCCCCAGCAATAGAATAGACCCCTCCCAAGCCCCATAACTAACTCTAGCAAGGCCACTGGCTATAACTTGTCTCCAAGCATAATGTTGCCCATCTTCGGGACGATTTGCAGTCACAACTTTTTGTGCAATTGCGGTGCAATGCATGTTTGTGTCAGTACCGCAACAAAATTTTTACGGCATATTTAACAGCAATTTTATACGACTATTCCTAGCGGAGCTTGTCAGCTAACCTTGAGCTTAAAGTGATCAAAACAGATTCTGGAAACTGCACTAGATTTTATACAGGCGATTCCCAGTAGATCGAAGGCAAAGCTATTACACGAAATAACTCGATTAGCATTCCCCATGAAATCATAGTAGGTTGTTCTGATCTGTTCAAGATTCGTTGCACGTTTCCACCGCCGAAAAATCTTTGGCGTGATGCGAAAAATAGCTTGTTTCAAGAGTTCATTTAGTCCAAGCGGCCGTTAAGTAATGGGAAGTTCCATCGTCATTACCCTTAATTCGTATGCGCACAAACGCATACTTATTGTTGTACTTATGCAAGCTTGGTTGTAATTGTTTTACAGGGAGGATCAATGGGTAAAGGGACAGCAGTGAAAGGCAAAGCAGATATTGATCTTCTGCTCGTCTTAAATGAAGTTCACGGTGCGGATCAACTTGAATCAGTGCTACCTGGTATGACAGAAGAAATTCGGGAAAATTTGCGAAAAAGTAGCCATGGGACTTTCATTGTAAAACCGGGATCAATAAGCACAACAAAGTTCTCCGTGCAGTTCACAGTGTTGTCAGCAGCGAACGAAGAAATCAAAGTTGATCTTTTGCCAACGTTCCTCGTCGATGGTAAGAAGATAATCTGACGCTATTTTGCAACGGCATTTATTGCCGTCGTGAAAGAATTTTGAGCGAAGGGCTGCACGTTCCTGGGCTTGTTTATATGGTCTCGCCAAGACGGCACGGAATGCTTTCATCTCGCTAGTAGACATGGTGCGGCGCGTTTATGCGGAGAAAATACATTGCCTTCTCCAGATCTCCTTCTCTGTCTATTGTCGCCCATACAAAAACTGTCTTCGCAAATTATTATTCCTTAATGTTAAAAGAGGCCTTGATCTTACGTTTTTAGATAAAAAAAGCATGTATGAGCAAATGAAGCGAGGTCCTAGGTCCCTCTTGCCATATTACAGCGCAGCACTAGCCAAACTACAAATCGAGTTTGTCAGTCCCATGCCAGCCAATGTGAAAAATCTCATTCGCCTGGTCAAAAACTGGCGCAAGGAATATATTGAGGAGTGGGAAACGAGCGAGCGACTTCCAACTTCCTACGTGTTAGAGCTCATCACGATTCATCTTTGGGAAGAGAAAGGGAAGCCAAGACAATTTGATACAGTCAAAGCATTTCATAGTGTGATGAAGACTCTCGCTGATGTTGACAAGCTTAAAGTTATTTGGCAGGAAAACTACTCCAAAACAATGATACCGGCGGATATTCTACGTGAACAGTACGTATTATTGTGTATGTACAATTAGGGCCGTTTGTTCGAAGCGCGTTTAGCGTTGAGGCCTTCCTCGAAAAGATCACCACTTTACGTTTTTGAAAACTTTGTAGCTTTTGTGTTTGAGGGCTTGAAAAGTAGTGAAGACGAAGTTTTTGTTAAAGAAACAGACTTCAAGTTTTAAATGCTTAAATATTATAAATATGCATGAACAATCTCTGACCTTGATGTAGGCAGCTTCAAATGACTCCAACGTTAAAAACAACAATTCCATAACACAGCCACTTGCGATCCGTTCTCTTGGCGTAGACAGTATAAATTAATCAAATATTCAAATATATGCAATCCCGAACCTTGTTAAAAAGACTTTAAGCGGCTCAAATATTATAAATATGGACAATCCCGGACCTTGATACATACACTTTGACAGACTAAAATATCAGAAATATGTGTAATCTCTGATCCTGATATAGCGCTGAAGTAATTATAGTCTTCCTGTTAATGTGTAGACCGGTTGTGATGGACCCAGCAAACCCATTCAACAACGTGTGTAGCACATTTGGCTGGAGAACAGTGAAAAGCAAAGCACAAGAAGCCCTCCGTGGGTCCATGCTACGCGAAGTTTCCTCAGACAACTGGATGTAAACATTACCATGCACTTCACAGGAACACCAAAGTTGAATGATTAACCATGTGCACATAGTTTACACTGCATAAAGTTCTTATCTTTACCCCAATACTTTACTGTGATATCAGTTTAAATAGCCAGAGTACATGACAGTTATGTGATACACTGAACTTTAAAAGTAAAGAAATATAAATCCATAGCTAGAAGGGTTCTTTAAGTTAAGTAGAACTGCAAAATTTCGTTGCTTAATGTTGTAAAGTGTAGAAAATATATCCCTGTGAAGTTTGCAAATTTTGTACATTTTTGTATCACGCACACGCGCGGAATAACCACTGACTACCTGAAACGTCAACATTTTATTACTTCGCTTGCTTCAAAGTTATTTTAACGAAAACTTAGAATCGAAACCCACAACGACTCCAAAAAAGACTTCGACCTGGTTTAAACGTCCCATTTCCATCAATATACTAGTTCAATAATAACTTGGACTAGACAAAAATAATACATATAGGTAGCAACATGGCTTGAGGGACATTGGTGATTAAATGGCCCCGTAACCCGAGGGAGGTTTGTGGAATTCCACGTACTCCCGAGGGTAAGGGAACGCTATTAGTTTGTAATAGTATAGTTGGTGAGGGTCAATTTCCAAGTTGAGTTGGGCACGCTTTGACCACGTCATGATTCGCTCAGCTTTTTTGCTTATCTAATGAATGTGTTGTCCTATATATCGATGCGATATAGATAAACTAGAATACCTATCGCTAGGAAGTGCTGACTTGTCCTTGTTGGTTAACAACAACATCCTTCCCATTAAGACCACCCCTGACGTTGATGTTAAACGAAATTTCAATCTAACTATATCCCTAATTCTATTATTAATTCTTCCCGTAACCCTCCACCCCTAACCCCTAACTTAAAGAAATTCAACTTAAGGAATAATTTGTTTGAAAAAGCTTTGAGGTTCAGAGACGTCTCTCAATGCGATAGTTTTACAAAAATACTTATAAGCGACAAAGGACTTATTTGTTTATTACTGTTCAAATTCAGAAAAATCACTCACTTTTACAAGTTCAAAGTTGTCACCATTCATTTTTAACTTTGTGAATACCGACAACGGTATTGTTCTGATTTTGCACGTGATTGTTGTAGGAAAGACATGGTCATGATTTCATCCTCATCACATGCATTCTTGGAATCGCTCCGTGCACGAGTTTTCCTGATAAAACTACCTGTATTGTTCCCCCCATTTGTCGTTGAATAGTATATAGGAGATATCTTTATCGTCTCCATTCAAAATAGCATTTGCAACGATTCTGCTTCTGCAATTCGACGTTCATTGCACAAAACCACACTTGCTACACTGTGTAATTTTTTTGTCCGGCACAGGAATAACTTTCTTTCTGTTGCAAGAATGAACTGCATTGATTTGATGACTTCTGGTGGACACTGAACTTTTTCTAATTTACTTTCAATTGCTGTTGCCTGTGTGAATCTAAAACCTAGTTGTCTAGACATCTTTGGTTAATGCACTGGCACTAAAAGGCAAACTTATCAAACAACATATACATTTTTGAGAAGGCCTGTTATCAGGACAAAAGTCAAACGATTTACAGCAAGATGATGATAAATCTTCATATTTAAGGTTACTAGAGAGCTTTTATTGATATATTTATAGCAGATATATTTAAATTCATTCCGTTTTTATAATTTGTGAGTAAATGAGATTCATAGACAGCAGTGAAGCATGCAGCACACCAACATTTTGAGTCGTAATGTGTGTACACGAGAAATAAATACTCATAGGCGTACCTGATTAAATTTGTTTGGGGGGCAATCCACTTTGCCCGAAAAAAAATGCCCGAAGAAAGGATCAATTTATGATGAAATCATTTAAATGAATTTGCTTGATAGCATAGAGCGATGGGAGCTATGCCGTGTATGTGGTGTGCTGAAATACTTTGTGGTAATGCAGCCCGAAATGTTGCGAAATTCCACAAAAAATTGCCCGAATTTCCTTGTTTCAAATGTGTTAGGGGGGCAGTTGCCCCCCCTGCTCCCCCGTCTGGTACGCCCATGTAAATACTCATATGACACTGTTTGAGATAGAGAGAATAAGGACGGAGTCATACGAAAACATTCGATTAAGGCTAAGTTAATCTAGTCCACAGTCTGAAGTACGAATGCCTTCACAAATTGTAAGTTTAGAACAACTTGGAAGGTTTAACTGCTAACTCCTGTTTGATCGTTTTGCAATTTTCGTTTTGCAAAATTTGCCAATCGAAAGCATAAGAAAGTACCACAATGCTAAGCACCGTGTTGAAATAGCTTCTTCGTCACATATTTGATTCAAGTAAACTATAGCCTAAAATTGAGCAATTGACCAAAACCGTACCTTTGCTTGCTTGCTTGCTTCGAGCGAATTAATAGAACGCCGAAGGCACTGCTGAAGGCTACTTGTGTATAAAGACAAAATCATGCTTCCACTTTCCAAATTACACTGCCATATCGCAATGAAGCAGCGTAAACATTATAAACATTCGTTCATGTTTGAGAATTTCCATAACTTTTTAAGCTAAGCATGGTGGTTAAAGCCTGAAATGCAGCCATGCCATAGTTCCCTTTGCCAACACGAATTAGAACTGTTGACTTGCTCGCTCGCTGCATCAGCAAATATAGTATTAGGCCAAGAGTCGGTGTTACGAAGCGTGTTCAGGTCAAACGGTGGATAGGTTAAAACACAAAATCATATTTCAATCATGTAAATAAGACGGGCTCTCACAGATTTGGGCACTCTGGCTTTTTCTACCCATGCCGAGACCTACCAACAGTTCACCAGCAGGCTTTGAAATACAGATTTTGAAATGTTCCTCCAATTTTGGTGCAGGGAAGTCATTACTTGAATGAGAAATATAATGAGGAACGATAGTTTGATGACTAATCAAGCCCTGCGAGATAATAGAGAGGTTAAGATACCCTGATTCCGGTGTACGGGTACAGGTGAATTACTCGTACCCGTTACTCGTAGTACGGTGACGTTTGCCACTTAAGAACGACCTCAATCCCGAATAACAAAAGCGACGACCAAAACAACCAAAATGGCGGCTGCTCGAAACAGGTTGTAAGTGTATGTTTTCTGGGTTTTTTTAAGTTATATGGACGTTATATTAAGTGATAAAGTGACAAACTAATGTAGGCACTCACTCGCTTCTCCATTTCTGCTGGTGTCTTTACACTTTCTCACTGTTCTGTTCTGTATTTTCTGTTTGGAAAGTTAGGAAGCAATTTCATGTCCAGAAAAGTGGCATACTTCATGTAGGCCTGACCCTGCTGCCAACCCAACCCCTAACCGAGAATTTCGCGTCTTCTGGACATGAAATTGCTACCAAAAGTGGTAGTTACGGGTAAAAATGCTGACATCAGCAAAAGTGCAAAGCAAAATGGCGACACTGTCTTGAACAGAACATTTTATGACAGTGAGATTGTAGCGCTGTCAAAATTGTTGCATAGTATAGACATAATTACACTGAATAACTGCTCTTCGGTGGCGCAGCAAGGATATGCACTTTTCACCACTAAGGTTGTGGGTTCGACTATCAGCGCGGACTTAATTTTCTCAAATGAAAAGAGTTCATGAACCACTCTAACGAAAGTCGTACGTTTTCCCCAGGTACCCCGGTTTCCTCCTACAGGGAACGTTGACAGGGTGGGCTAGGACGAACAGACTAGGAAACTAAAAAAATTTATTATTGCAAAGACAGACAATCTACGGTAATATATACATGCATATACATAATGTATACATTAGAAAACTATAGTAAATAGTTACGCAGTTCAGCTTATACGTTACGAGCTAGGGAACTATATATGTAAACTATCTCTAAATTATCTCTATACCCTTAGTTACATGAAGAGTTTAACAACTGAAATAAAAACTATATCGCAAATGAAATTTTCTAAGATTTAAAAAGAACCCAACGCATATAATCTTAGCAAAGATTTGAAGAGTTGGGAAAAGAAAGAGTCATGGTGAACGATATTTGTCCTCAATCAGCAAAAAGTAGCTGCCATAGTGGTTTAACTAAAACTAACGACCAACTTAACCACATGCCAGGTACGCCAGAAGGACAAGGCACTGGACAATCTCCAAGTGAAAAATCATCAGCGATCTCGTCTTCAGGCGACTTGCCTAAACAATGAAGATTGGCAAGAGAAGCCGTGAGGAATAAAGTTTTTGAGTAGTATAAGTCGTTCCGACGATTTTCACAAACGTGGTCTTTGGCACTATTATTGTTTTCTGTTATGGTGGTAATAATACCACAATAGTTTACATGTACAATTCAACGAAAACGAACAAGTAGACTCATTAACCGAGCGAGGCAGCCTATAGTCAGCGTCTGCAGCCAATTCAACTCGCATGGAGAGGTACTTTGACGAATGATAATTTTATTCCGTTCCAAAGCTAAACAGATTTTAACCAGAATAATACTACAACCTAGACGACTTGTTTATGAGAACGTGAACACCAAGAGGACAAAGGATTTATTTTATCTTTCAAAGTGATGTAGTTTTCTCGTACTGACAATTTAATTCTTCGTCCAATCACAGCTAAAGCCTGGTTTGCATATATCGCAATTCATTCGCGATGATTTCTGATGCATATGCATTGTTGCTAACGAGCGAAGCAGAACCTAACAGACAAAGGACTTACGCACCAATAATCACAGACAGCAGGCATTGCTGACGAATTATCAGATGAATTGCGATATGAAAACAATGCAGCCCTAAGAATACCGAAATTACTCAATGCTCTATGCTATTGTCAAAAATAGCGGTTTCTTCTAAGTCATGCATCGTGACTAAAGATTGTACTGTATCAAAGGACGTAGACGTGGGATAGAATTCCCATAGAAGAAAACGCAATGCGTAATAATGCGGATGCATGATTTTTAAATTTATTTGTAACGATCGCAGATACAGAGATGTTTATAGATAACATCAAACATGCAGGCTAATGGTTAAATATGTTTTTCGAACTTTGTAGAAAACAAACCTTATCTTGAGAATTTACTCCGATGAGGTTTTGACTTCCCCTCCAGGTGACGTGCAAAATAACTTTTACTTTTATTGCTGCGTCTTACTTACCTTTATCGTCAACATCTTCATATTCATAGCCGAATTCGAGGGATTTTCTAAACATTTCCTGATGCGTGTATACCGGAAACAGAGGTACAATGACGTCATTTTTATTGTGACCAATGGGAGCATTCACTTCGGTAAGAACTGAAGCATCTTTTCCAAACTTCCGAAGCCATTTCTCGTAAATACGATCCACGAATGAATGATGAAGAGGAAAGATTGGGTCGTTTGCTGCCGAAGGGACATCTCCCATGACTCCACCAAGAACTAAAATAAAAATAATAATGATTTATTCATTTCTAAAGAGCTAGGGAAAGTTATAAATATTGTAAATTGCTCTCACTACAAATTAGCATGAAATGTTATACACTGTGAGGAGATACCTATATGCACCCGGTTATGCAGGTCATGCACGTTTGGCAAACGATAACCAGTTTTGCTGCTACTGTAACCCTCCAAAATATTTCTGAAATTGCAGCTGGCCTCTGTGTTGTATGGCGGAAGGTCATAAGTTCCAAATCGAAGTGCAACGTTGACCTCGTCGTTCGTCGGGAACCAGTGGCGTGGTGGGAACAATTTTTCTGGGGGGGCCAGTGGCTTTTTAATGAAAACGCGCCCCTGTAATACAACACTTGGGAAGCGAGGGCCGAAGGCCCGAGTCGAGCGCCGCAGGCGCGAGCCGTGCTAGGGGGGTCCGGGGGCATGCTCCCCCGGAAAATTTTTAAATATAGAAGCTC